>APFE031656463.1:1832-24902 GCA_000404065.3 Pinus taeda
CAGGTGTTTTCACCCACATTGGGTTTCCACCTTATATCTGGTGTTCTTTGATGTGACTGTCTGCTTTTCTTATTCATGCTCATTATTTATGGTATTGGTATGAAAAAATAATTCAAAGTATAAATAAGAAAGAATTGGTAAAAGAATAAGATAAGACTGATTCACCCCCCGTCTCAGTATTATTGTCAACAATTCTCCCTCCGTTAGAGCCTGAATTTGACAACCAACTTCGATATCTGCATTTTGACGGTGCCTCATTCGACGAGGCTAATGGTGTAGGTATCCTTTTATACTCGGGTCAAGGAAAACTATATCAATATTCCTATAGACTTGAATTTGACCTGACTAATAATGTAGTCCAGCTCAAAGCCTTCCTCCTAGGGATTGAGCATGTTGTCACTTTAGGTTGCAAAGTCCTCACTACCTATGGTGATTTTGAACTCATTTTTAATCTTGTCAAGATAATTTACTCTCCTAATAACAAGGTCATCAAATGTTACACCCAAGGAGTCTCAGAAAATATTTATTTCTTATATGATTTCAATATCACACATGGTCATATGGAATTGAATGCCTTAGTTGACAAAATTTCTACCTATGCTTCTAAAATATCATGACAAACCCTCTGTGATAGGCTTGACTATGTTTTCCAATCTTTATAATGGACTCATCTGCCAAATAATGCAGAAGACTAAAAAATATTTCAAGATGAAAAAGTATATGCGTCTTCCTCCAAATGAAATGAGATAATGATAACCAAATTATCCCTTTAAAAGATAATAAACTTCATCTTAGACTCTCTCCTCTAGAATATTATTTTTCTTCTAGTGATATCCCCACATTAAAAAATAAATAGATTGAGGAATTGGAAATAAATATTGGTAAAACCATCCCAAGTAACATTGGTACTCGTGATGATCCTAAGATATTGCAGATTGGAGCCCAATGTTTTGACCAGGAAAAGGATTCAAAATATGTTGCCCTTTTTAAGGAATTCTCATATGTCTTCACGTGGTCATATAAGGATCCTCATGGTTTTCATCTCATCATTATAAGACATTCCATTACTATCAAAGAAGATGTTAAGCCTATTAGACAAAGATAAAGACCTGTTAGTCCCACTTACAAAGAAACCGTTTGTAAAGAGATAGAGAAGATACGTAACGCACGCATCATCTTCACTATAAAGTATTTGGAATCGGTAGCTCATTTTGTCCCAATTAGGAAGAAAAATGGGGATATTCTCCTTTGTGTTGATTATAGGTCCTTGAACAAAGCTAGTGTGAAGGATAATTTTCCCTACAAAATATGGATCACAATTTACAATAGGATGTTTGATCTCAAATGATGTCACTTCTAGATAGGTTCTCTAGTTACCAGCCGGTTCACCTCGGAAAGGTTGATAAATTCAAAACCAACTTTGCCACACGTTGGGCACTTTTTCTTACTAACGCATGGCATTTGGCTTAATTAATGTAGGCACCACCTTCAAAATGACCATGCAATTGGTTTTCGATGAACTCATCGAGAAGATTAACCAAATATATCTCTATGGTATGATTGTTTATTCAAGTAACAAAAGATTCTCTTTGAATATCTGAGGCATGTCCTCTTGCAATGTCGATACTTCAGTGTTTCCCTCAACCCTAAAAAATATGTCTCTGGTGTCAAATCTAGGAAATTATTTGAACACATTGTCTCAGAGGAAGGGATTAGCATTCATCCTAATTGAATTACACCAATTAAATACCTTCCTCCACCAAACTCCAAGAATTAAATTCAATCCTTTATGGGTAATATTAACTTTGTGTGAAGCTTTGTTAGTGATTTTTCTAAGATAATCAAACCTATTCATAACCTAACTAAAAATAATTAGTAGTTCAAGTCGGATTATTCAGCCCAACAAGAGTTTATAAGGATTAAATACATTATTTCATCTACTTTGATGTTAGGAAAACTAAATTTTACAAAAGAAATCATGACTTATACTAATTTCATGAAGGGGGCCTTCTCTAGAATTATTATGCAAAAAAGTGATCTAGGAAAAGAACATCTCATTGCTTGTATGTGTCAAAGCCTATCTGATGAAGAATATAGATATTCCTTAATTGATAAATATGCATTTTCTTTGGGAAAAGAAAGCTTTAGACATTACATTCTTGGAAAATGCATGTAGGTTGACATCTATTTGCCTACTGTTAAATTTCTGTTTTCACAAGCCTTACTTCTAGGAAACATTTCCCACTAGTTAGTCAAGGGACAAGAACACAATTTAACAATTTCAACCTCCAAAACTATAAAGGAACGTCAATTGACATTACATTTACCGCAATATCCCGAGCCAAGTTTTTCAAGTGATGATGATGAGTCATTGTATACCTTAAACTTAGTCGATCAATAATTCATTAATGTAGACTACCACTCCTAGTATAGTGAACTCATTTCCTATCTTCAAAACAAAAAATTCTTAGGTAACCTACATAAATTTTAATGTAGGTATTTTTTCTTAAATTATTCTAATTAGTTGATTCTCGACAAAATTTTGTATCCTAGATCATATGATTGATAAATCTTAAGATGCGTAGATGAAAAGGCTACTATCATGCTGCTACCAATTTCTCATGATTCATCCCAAGAGGATTTCAATATAGGAGGTCATTTTTCGGCTACAACCATTACTAACAAAATTCTTAGATCAATATTTACTAATTGTTATCAATATGTGCAAAGCTACGGAGACTGCCGAAATGTGGCAGGAAGAGAAAATTCCATGATATGCCCCTCCACCTAGTAATTCATGAGTTCCCTTTCGCTAAATGTGGATAAGACCTTGTTCGACACGTAAGCCCTCCCTATTATACAAGTAATATATTTATCTTAAGTTCCATTCATTATTTCATCAAGTGGTTTGAAGTTGTTCCTCTGAAAAATGCACATGATGAGCAAGTAATCGAATTCTTAGAAAGTAATATTTTCTAATGGTTTGGACTCCCTCTTGAACTAAAATTACATAAATAGTTTTCCTTCATATCTACCCATTTCACTCAATTCTTTTTAGTAATATCATGTCAAACATTATATATAATCAACATATTACCGCCAAGGTAACAGTTGGCTAAATTTGCCAAAAAAATTCTTATTAAAATTTTGAAGAATTTAGGCAATGAAAAACTATTTATTTGGTACACCATGTTGAAATTTACACTTTGCATAGATCATACCACCATCATGTGTAACACAGGTGCTCCTCCATTTTAGTTTGTCTATGGGAAAGAGGCAATTCTTCCCGATAAATTGGAACATTTCACCTCATCTAATTGAACAAGATGAAGAGTTAAATACAACTAATATACCTCAAAGAGTCCCAACTTTGTTCACTTTAGAAAAAAAGAAGAATTATTCTTTGGAAAATATTAAATGAATAATGAAAACTATCAAGAAATTCTTTGATAAGAAATATAATAATCCAATTTTTTTTGTTGTTCAAAATGTCCTTCTATGGGATGTAGCTCACATTAATGAGGGAAAACATCATAAATTTCAGAAACTATGAATTGGCTTTTTTCAAAATTTCTTCACTTATGGGACCAAATATGGATCTCCTCAAAGATCTCAAAGATTGTTGCCTCACTTACACCACTAATGGGTCACATATGAAACCATTTATGGAAGGAAAATTAGAATAAATAATTATGACAAAATAATGACCTTGTGCATAGTTTTCCTTTTATTATTTTTTAGTTTTGTTATGTTTTTCTATCATTTTCATCCTATTAGGGTTTTATTTTATGTTGTAATTTATTTCTCTTTAAAAATCATTTTCATCTTTCATGTCCTTTTGAAAACAACTGATTATGTTTAATACAACTTGTTTGCTAAAAAATCAACAAATTTTATAGGCAACATATTGTTCAGCAAGTAACTATTATAAAGGGAAAATTTTTATTTGGTATTTTACAATGATCTTTCAAAAAGCATTGTATCATTTTCAAATAATACATTTTTGTAACAATTTTTTTTTGCATAGGAACCATGTATTCTTCCTCCTTATCATTACATGGACAATTCTTAAATTGATAAACCTTATCATTACCTGCATAAGTCATCATAAACTTTGTTTCTAAAGTCCCATTTCCTGATTCCCATGCTTCCCTTGCTTTAAGAAAAGTACAAACTTCTCTTTTACATTCATTTACCTTCTATATATCCAAAGATTTTGAGTCCTGATCAACTTTGTGGGTCTCCCCATGAAGTCACTAATGTTAAGGATGGTCAACACTAAATAAACCCACAAGCCATTGTGTACGCTAAAATTGTTCTCTTTTATGATTAATATTATTTATTGTGTCTAACTATGAAGAGACCTAATATGTGGGACTTATCATATAACAAAAATTGTCAAAAGGGAACAACATCTAAAAATTAGGTTAGAATTCATCATGTAAATGATTCATCGAATTTTCATTAGTTATTTTATGTATTTAGTCAAATGGATGAACGACCCATAGGAATATACAAAAATGTTTGAAGAAGTGTGTGTGTGTGTGTATATATATATATCAAATATTAAAAAATGGTTCAAAATGCTAGTGTTTTTATGTATTCTTTTTCTCAAGGGGTCACTTTCATATGGCTCTCATTGTTTCTTGGGCACCTCTTTTTAACAATCCTCTCGTTGCAATAATGTTTGACGGTTACGAGAGATAAAATATATTATCATATTTTCAATATAAAGCTCTCAAGAAGCCTTGTTCAGAGCATATTTCTATAGTGTATTCAATGAATATAATGTTATTCCAAAGTTTTGACGCCCAAGATACAATCTTTACAAAGTACCATATGCTATGGCTCATGATTTGATGGGATGAGGTTTATGCTTAATTGAAACAATGTTTAATGTGTTGAGCATGCAATGTATTGTATTGGTCATCACTCTTGTTTAATGAAGGTTATGTTATGGAAAAGTTATTCCTATTTACCATAATGGTGAATATCAGGGGTTTATATATGATTAATAACTCAAATTTTATGTTGATCACCATATAACATTGATGTTTTCCCTGATGTGATCCTCAGCTAATGGAAAAGGTATATGTTAGGAAAAATACTAATATGAGGGGTGAATCAATATTTTTAAAAATTCTCAATAGCAATTCTATTTTCTAAAATGTATACGTGACATGACTGGACCCAACTAGTGTAAATACATGACTGTTATAAAAGAAACTAGCGTATGCTCAACAAACATGTAAAAAAACTAATTATTTATCTTCTAAACTTCAACCAGAATGTAAGATATTTATCAGGAATTTGATAAAAGGTAAACAAGTGCAGTAAGAAGAAAATAACATATCACACATAAGTAACACATATGAACACTCAGATTTAAGGTGGAAACCGAATGTGGGAGAAAACCACCATTGTTGTCACCTCAATCTTAAAAAATTAATAATATTAACAACTTCTTACATTCTTGTAATGGTTCAGAGTCATAAAATACACAGATGCCCACTTGTTGAAGGCTACGACCTTCAATTGTTCTCCATCTCCTATAGGAAGGGAGATTCAACCCCCTAATTTGATCACCAAATACTACTGGCTAGAAGCTTCGACTTCCTCACTAAAGTCTCCAACCCTCAACAACATCCACGGATCACATTTCATGAACTTTCATGTTGGATCCATTATCAACACTTATGCTCAATCATCACTGTAATACAATCATCAATCTATGACACACAAAATCAAGTGACACTTAATGAAAACTCAACCAATCACCTGGAACAGTCATATCATTGTAACCAACACATAGACTTGAACTCAGAATACTGCATCAATACACAGAATCATTTGCAACCCTGATCATTCAAATGCCAAAATGTATACACTACTTCGCTTAAAGTAAACCCACGTGTATATGTGATTTTCTGTAGAGAAACTCATGTACATATTTTAATATACTAAAAATTGAAAGCTTGACCACTGAAATTCTAAAAAGAACATTGATTCATACTCAGATCTACTGCAAAACTCTGAAATAGTGACAAAACTATATGTGATATTCAATCACCACCAACAAGTAATCTTAACATTCTTCAATCAATCCATAACTAGATCCAAATTCATCATTAAATCATTTATACTTCAAACATTATCATTTAACCCACATCAATGTGAGGGCATCATTGATATAAAACAAATAAGTGACAACACTGATTAGGTTGATCAGTAATTTATGATCATCAACCCTTACTTTGTGTATGTTACTCTAAAGAAGCGAACCTACGTGTATACACACTTTTCCTAAGACCAACTTGCATATAGATCTGCACATTTTGAAGCAAATTACGCAGCTCTTCAGAACTTCGAAAAGGCCCAGATCATAATATTCAGAGATAAAAACATGCGTTAGTACTTAAATCTAGCCAATCCATGAGAAGATCATACAATGAAAATTCATTTTAGCTCTCATGATCCCGATCCATCATTGTATTCATCAGTGCATAATTATTTCAGATCTATGTGGCAATTATGGCCCTTACAATGAAAATATACTTTAGATTGAAGTATTTATGTAAAATCTTTTGACTTAAACACTTATGACTTTGATCTTCACCTCTTTATATAGTTTAGCCATTATCCAATACCACGGGTCAAAACTATAGAAGTGTCAATGGTAATCATTGACCGGATCAATATCCATTGTGGCATTCATTACTATGGACCAATACCATGGTAAGGACCCCTAGTATTTAGAAGACCATGGTGCAAAAACCTTACGTTACATTTCCTTACCAAAATTGTGTGTATATGCAAATTGGATTAAGATAACACATGTATACTTCTTGAACTTCCAAATTTATCATCCCTCTGCCTCTGAACTGCTATGCGTTTTTCAAATCACTCCTCCACATCTCTAAACACATTTTGTTTATACCCTTAACATGTAGATTTTCATCAAAAGACAATTCATTAAGCAAGCTTGCATTCATCAAATAGGTTTTCATCAAGCATTGCTCACCAGGTAGGTTGCCATCAAGGACAACACCAAATTCATAATTCCAACAATCTCCCCCTTTGGACTTGATGACAACCACTTTGGTGTTTGTTCACCAAAACCTATAAATAACATCAAGCCAAGCACCAATATTTTGAAAAAATCAAGTTCTTCTCCAAACATCATCCTAAACAACAAGCTACACTCACGCTTTGAGATCAGAGGCAAAGGGCTGAACAATGTTGAATGAAGACTTCTATATATCAACTCTTGAATATGAGTACTAACCATGCTCCCCTTGATCACATGCTGAATTATCTGACCATGCTCTACCTAAGCACATGCCGAAATCTCTAACAGATGTATAATGAAGTACATAACTCTATGACTCATAGAACTTGTCCTATAACCTAGGACTCATACCTACATCAATTACCCAACTAGGTGGGGATACATATTTCACTCAACCTCAAAAGTCCATGCGTGACTGAATATAACAATTATCACATCATAGGTCTCCACATGAACTTTACATCAAATGGCAGATAAGACATTAATAACTGAGACCAAAAGACCTTAAAAGTAGCATAATTTAACAACCAGAATACCAACAATATATTATATTCTGTAAGGCGAATTCTTCCCTTAAATAGGGAAAATTTTAAGGATGGAAGTTTATCTTAAAGTTTAGAAACCTTAGCGAATCTTACTAGTCCCTAATATGAAAATTAAAATTGTTTGGCAATATTTTTGTATAAATATCTAGGTCTCCAATAATCTTATATTAGTTTATATAATATTTTCTCAAATTTTAAGGTAAAATAATGGTTTACTATAAAATTTGGGCTATCCCTTTTAGAATAAATGGAAATTGATGAAGCCGTTTTTTGGAAAAAACATGGAAAATTAACCCACCTGCGAATATTATCCCCTGAACCTGTGCTACGTGTTCATTTTCAACAACTCATTCATCAAATCATCTTCATCATAAATATCAATGAGAAAAACATAACTCAATACCATATCAATAGACTGTACCCATCAAAACGAAACCAACAAAAATCAAATCATAGCTATGACAACCATTTCAGAGGCTGATCTTGAGTCTGTCCCGCTATTTTTCTATCAGAGAAAAACATACATGACACTATGTTAAGAAACTAGCATATATACACAACTATACTTCATGAATCCCATGTACATCTAGCAACCTTCTAAGTTTTCACCTTTAGAATTAGTAGATTGAATTCACAACAAAATGAGGTGGAGACAACTACCAGTTTTTGTCTAAAATATTCAATTCTTCTCTAGGAAGGGGTTTAATAAATATATCAACAACTTGTTCTTTGGAGGGAACATACTCAAATTTCACGTTTTTCTCAAGCACCTGTTCTTGTAGAAATTGATACTTAATAGGAATATGCTTGGTATTAGATTGCATAACATGATTTTTTTAAATACTAATAGCACTTGTATTATCACATAGGATGGTGATGTTAGAAAATTATATATTACAGAGAAATCGAACACATAAAATATATTTCAAAATTATAAACACAGAAAACCCATAAAACAAGAGAGACATAGATATATGTGGTTCACCCAATTTGGCCTACGTCAATGGAAAAACAACTAGTCCTTCCTTCTATATTATCCAGCAAAATGAAGAGATATAACCTACAGTAGGTCCATTATAATTCGCTCTTCACTCTCACACATTCTCCTCTCTTTCTCACTCACAACACAGATCCACATAGCTTCCATACAGTTCCCTCATATATAGCGAGGAGTTTCCTTATATGGCAAAAGAACCTAAATTAAACATAACTTCTACCGCTTCCTAATGAATGGCCCAGATTGAGTATGAAATTACAAGATTTTACAAGGAAATTTTACAGCTATTTTAAGCATCGGGGACACTACCTATAATCCCCCACCAGGGGGGCTCCAGATAATCATCATCGCCCCCCCTTCGATCCCCCTGGTGGCACACATTTATGGGCGGTTTTTCTGCACATTATGAATTGGGGTCCAATGCGGTGATACCTTTGAATAAAGAAGATAGTCATGAGCCACACCCAATAGAAGATGGGTGGAGAGCATTTGATTTGTATATCTTGTAATGTTTTCTTCATTGAGAGAATTTGTGTGCAACAAGATGCAACAACAACATATTTTTCTTCCTCTATGGATATGGAAATGGAGCTTTGTTTCTTGCTGAACCAACGTACCAATTGGGGCCTCATGTGAAATGCACCTCCACGAATGCTTTTCTGGTCATCAACTTTTCCAACCCCAATCCGAATGTATGTATGCTTGAAGGGTAAGATTTGGATATTTAGGATATAATAGACCAAAGACTTGGTTTCCTTGGAGATATTTGAATATTCTATTTACTTCCTGAAGATGTGATTCCCTTGGATTATCTTGGAAATGTCCAATAATCCCAACTGCATGGATGATATCTTGTCTGGTACGTGTTAGATAAAGCAGACTTCCAATCATAGACTTGTACTCTGCCTAGTTTACTACAAGATCATCATCATTAGAACTGAGGCTACATCTTGTCATTATGGGAGTATATATAGGTTTACACTCTTCCATCCCATACTTCTTTGGAATCTACTTGAGATATTTTGCTTGTGAGAGAAAGATTCCATCTTTTGCTTGTTGGAATTGTAGACCAAGAAGATAGGTTACTTCCCCAACTAATGACCTTTCAAATTGTTGATGCATAACAGAAGAAATTTTTTGACTCATAGATTCTTCATTGTTGCCAAAGATGATATCATCAACATAAACAACAATAAGTAGCACTTTATCACCCTTAATTTTTATGTACAAGTTGTTTTCTGTGGATCCTTCTGTGAAACCTTGTTGTTGAAGATATCTATCAAGATCATCTGTGTCCTAACATCCTATTTAACTGACAGGCATAATTAACCTTCTATTAAAGTGAGGAGTACAATTCCCATTCATAAACCTCATTGATTAAACCTTCACCTCCTGTACTTGTGCACTGAACCTTTCTAAGGGAAAACTACCATTATTGCACATTGATTATCTTTAGAGCATATTCACTGAACCCTTGACGCTTCTACTGCCTCACTACACTAAGCCTTAATAAATTATACCCTATATTTCATATTGAGCACTTTGAAATGGCAGTAAGGACTTATTTCCCTTCTTGCAATGACAAGCTAAACAATACAAGGGTGCTCCTCCTTTCGTGACATAATGATCATTCTGAGGATGTAGTGACTCAACCTTTTGCTGCTCACAGCAGTCAACTATGCAATCTCTTCATAAAGTGAGCCACCAAATATGAATTGTGCAGTTCTAGTGGACATTATGGCCATATCTAGGCTAATGTAGTGCTAAACTAGGAAATTCGTGGGTCTTCTCCTCAATCACTATGTACTACATAGTTAGAGTGCCTAGTCATGTCAATCTTGCTGACTAAACTTACCTACTATGCAGTACCTTATCTTGCCTTGATTTTCGCTAGGCATTGTGTAGTTTTAGTAGATAGTGGGCTTATCCCTCAGTCCCTATGAAGCTCCACTATGTAATCCTACCTCCTCTTCCTTGAGCATTGTGAGCTACACATCCTCGATTAACAAGATCATCACCCTTGTCTACTAGAAATGTCCACTGCATAGAGCCTTGAAGACCCTCTCATTAGTATATGTTTCACAACTTTAGTGGATGACATGATCTTCCCTTAGCCACTTTTGACCTAAATTATGCAATTCCCACTCTCTCCCTCTCAAAACCATCACCCATTGCCACATCATAGTTAGTATATTGTATGAGAAAACAAATATATAATAGGTGATTATGGGCATCATGTTTTCTTTTCATGATTGAATTCATTTGTAGTTGATATCATTATACCATGGAAACATGATGCCAAAGTGTTAGCAAGAAGATCTCACAACAAGGACACTAGTAGAGTTGAGATATAAAGATGTTATCATGCAAGAACTAAGGAGTCTTGTACCAAGACAAATAAATGATAGTTCATGCTTACTTGGAAGTTTCCAACACTCATTTAGACCCTTTTTAGGGTGAATATGAAGTACAAGGAAAGACAAATCATGAATACTTGAAGAAAATAATTATTATATGGAAAATTCACTTATGTGGAAAAAAATGGACTCCCTAGATATAGTGCTCAGATCTAGCACAACAGAGGACAAAATATCTATGTTTTCCTTAGAGAGATTGGCATACATAAAAGAGACCTACCTGAAATCTATAGTAAGTATTCCTCTTCTCTTTGCTTCTAAGCTCCAACTGGAGCTTCACATGCTATAAATGGAACCTGCAAGAATGACTAAAACAAGGAAAGGAGCTACAATATCCAGATAGCATAATTCAATGTCTCTAATGAATGAGTCAACATGGCATTGAAATACAAAAGCATCAACATGACACAAGTATAGGAAAACATAGTTCTTTTTCCATTAATAAACAGACGAGGGAGATACAACCATACATTCAAGCCAACCTTTTAGATGTCTCCGTAATTATCTTAACCTTCCTTGCCACAAAGTAAACATTCAAACTCAACCCTAATGAACAAATGCATGATGATTCTTTAAGCTCAAAGTGGCAACAAGAGGGCACTAGTAATCTCCAAAATCCAAGCCAAACTCTATGGGAAGTAGTAAATTTATAGGGTGAGAGTAGTAGTTTATGATTTACCAATCTAGGATTGAGATCGGCATATGAGGGAGGATATTCTCTAGGGAGAAGAGATGAGACAACTTAGAGTAGGATCATATAGGAATTCAAGGTCTCTATCATTGGTAAATGGTTAAAACCACCCGAGAAGCTTCTAGAAGGAGAAGATTCAAAAATAATTTTTAATTTTCTAGAAATTCTAGAATCATCCCAACTACAGAGTAGAGAAACTTGCACTGGGTAGTGCAAGTTCTCAGTAATACAACATACGATCATCACAGGTGGACTAAAGAGAAGAGTGCATTAGGGCCAAAAACATGGTTTTTGAGCTAATTGACAAAAAAACTCAAACTTTTTGGAGGGTCAATGCTTAGGGAATTGTAAAGGTATAATGAGAATGTTAAGGATGTTGATTAATCGATGTTTTCAGGTCATTTGATTATATGCAAAAAAATGACTTGTAACAACAACAAAGAGAAAATTTTGGTGTCTATGTACTATGAAATATTATGTTATCAACCCAATGTAATGGCTTCTCAAAATTCATATGTGTAAATGAATTATTCCACATGTGTGGAATGTAATTATGTAATTTCTAAAAATGAGAAAATGTTAAATGTGTGGAAGCCCAAGGGTCTCACATAGAATTTGAAAAGTTACAAGAAATTTCTAAAATTCATGGAGAAACTCAAAGGTCACATACAAATTTTAAAAGTCACATGGGAGCTCAAGATTCATGAGGGAAGGTCAAGAGTCACAAGACAATAGGACAGTCACCTCATTTCTTATATATATACCATATTGCTTAAGAAAAAATACTTTTCACCTTGGCTTCTCTTGCTTTCCATAGGGGATAATATCTTTCTTTGGAGGAGATGTTGTGAATTAATGTTCCACTATTTGGGCTAGTATTGCATCATTATAATCATATATCTTAGTACTTTCACTTAATATATGAATCTCTTGGAGCTAACACATTTTCTTACAGATGTCGCGAATGACTGTGAGACTATTCTTTTATTATTTCTGGTTTATGATAGTAATGAAAATGTGGTATTTCATTGGATTTGGTATGCATCTTGTTGAATGTGATTTGTTATTTGCTTTCATGATCATTGTTATCATGTGAACTACTTTGTAGGTTAATCAACCATTCTTTTGATGCTCTTGTGTGTCTCTTCTAGGAGAGTAGTATTACTTTTCTTCTAGAGGCTTACTCTCTCTTTTCTCTTTCGTGAAAGTAACTTATATACATTATGATTTTATGCCTCATAGCGTACAACTTACTTTCTTGTTTCAAATATTATTTTTATAATCTCTTATGTCAATAATTGCAACTAAGGAAAATCCCTAAGTATAATGGTAGTTGGAACTTTTATTTGGATGAGACTCATACTTTGAATGCCGAGAAATCTACTTGGTGCTTGATACCGAGGAGATCTCTTGTGTTGGAAAACTTCCAACACCATCAATACACTAGTAGAAGCCCAGGCGGCAAGTGGTGAAGATAAAAATGCAACGTTCTAACCTCTATCATATTAGGTTCCATGCACGTGCCCGAGGGCCTATCATCCATCATACCTCCATCCCAAACCATATTCAGTTGGCACTAAGAATTTCATTTTCTTGTTTGTGGATCATGCTCATGTGTACTAGGGAGTCATAAATGATAAATAAATGGCGTGGGATGAAATGTTTTACTTAACAAAGAAAGCTTGAATAAAAATTTGTGGAATGAAAAATTAAAGGGTAGAGCATAAAAAATGGGCCAAAACCACATGAGATATATTGTTCCCATGAAAAATAGAGGGTAGTACGTATAGTTGACATAGAGAAATACACGAGTACCATTTGGATGAGGTGGAACTAAACTAGAGAGATTGAAATCAATGTAGATTGAAGACATAGTCATTCTGAGGTGTTGTTGTATATGTTGTATGTGTAGATCAGCTAAGATTTGGAGCTAGTACGAGATTGAAGATTACATATCTAAAGCACAATGATTTGATTTTGGAGAAGAGAAATTGAATTCTAAGAATATTTGAGAAGTAGAAGGTGTCATTTTGTGAGGACCCTAAATGGATTAGAAAAGAAAAGAAAGAAAGGTGGTTGTAGAGAAAATATGAGTAGACCTAAGATGCAAACAATTGATTCGACAACATTTTATATAAAGAGACTATGCATTTGAGTATGAAAATTTACAAAAGACGGATTTGATATGTTAAGCAAGTAGGTGTTTCAAAAAAAGGGGCATTGGAGTCCCCTTAAGGTCATTCCTTGTAATGATTATGGAATTTGTTCTTCCAGTGAGTTAGTTCTTGCGAAGAAAACAAGTTTGGATCCTCCTCTGGGTTAGAGACTACATAATGTGATACAAATTGATGTTGGAGGTAACATTTATATCATAAAAAAGAGAAATTTTGTTTCCATGTAAACATCTCCTCTTAAAGATTTATGTGATTGGTGCATTGTTATCTTTTATAGTATTTCTAAGTTTGTTAAATTGGCTAAATAATTAAAATATTGATTCATCCCCTCTGAGCATTTCCTAGTTTTCAACAATTCGTATCAAAGTGCTTCTTTTAGCAATAGTCTAACAATTGGAAGGAAAATATGAAATATGGCCAGCTAGGATGGATATCATAGGAATGAATTATACATTTTAGAAAGTAAGAATGACAATTTATACAATGTCTCTTGGTGTCAATGGCTGGGATACAATGAAAAAATACTATAACAATCTAGATGTTTTTCTTGTTCACTTACAATGCTAAAGAAATGAACACAATCCTATGTGGCTTTCCTAAATGTCAATTGGTTACAGTGATGTAATGCACAACATCCAAAGAAAATTGGGATAATTTAAGGAGATGTTTTGAAGGCAATAGTAAGATAAAGAAAGTTGAACTACAAGTCTATAAAATGCAATTTGACTCCTTAACAATGAATGAGCACAAGAACATTGTCATATCTTTCCTTCATGTGGATAAAATAGTCAACCCCATAAGAAAAATTGATAAACCTATCGATGGGTCCTTTGTGGTTCAAAAGGTGATGAGATGTCTTTTTGCAGAATTAGCAAATAAACCGACCTTGAGACGATGGTTGGATTTGGTAACAACATGATATGGGCATCTATTGTGCAGATTCTGTAAAATGGACAGGTTTTCAAACCCTCAACGAGTAACGTTGAAACGACATTGCAGAACAATGGGTAATAATGACTCTAATTAGCAATTACGATTGTTCATATTTTTTTGAATAGGGGTTGGGAAATCAACACAACACGTTTTTTTGGCACTAGCAACAATGGATGTGGTGGCCTTCATTGGAGGTGGCTCATGACCTTCTTCATATCACTTTGATAGATGTATACTGAAGAAGCCATAAAATGACATAGTGGGCAGTTGTCGTTTAATAAATTGTTTGATTTAATTGTTTAGAGTATAGTTACCAAATTGAATTCCATAATGGAAAAAAATATTGATTAAAATTTAATAGGGAAAAAATATGAAAATATAGAATTTATAAATCCATTATATTTTCAAATTTTAAGAATTTTTTTTATATTTTTTATGGTTAAATTATTCTCGTTTAATTATTTACAAATTGAAATAATTACACATATTATACTTGTATATAATATTATATAAATCTGTTTTCGGAAAAGCAAATACACCCAAAAATATCATTTTCTAAAAAAAAGAAATGCTAACCTCAAATCAAAGAATTTTTTTATCTCTTAAAAATAAAAAAATAACGTGAATATTGATAGATAACTTAAAAACTAAATCTCTACCTGTAGAATAACTCTATTAGTGAATCTTGTTAAAAAGCACATTGTAGAGAAGTTATTTATATTGTAAATTATGTTGGTCCTGTTAAAGGCTGCAAATCCTATGTCTCTGCGATCTGTTCCCTCTACTGATTGTGGGCATGTTGAGTCCACATTTCCTATCTGAGCTAGGGAAAATGGAGATGATCTCTTTGATTAGCGAAAATATTAGGGGACTCTCCCTCATCCACAATTTTGACTCCATCCATGTCAATTTTGTTGTAAATAGAAACTAATTACATTCTGCATTGATTGAATGGAATTTAATCGTATTTTTCACTGAACCGAATCAAATTGCCTGTTGGAAATTAATTCCCACTGCAGCATCAGTTGAGCAGAAATCGCAAATCACGTCTCATTGCAAATCACATTAATCCCTTTGCCTGTCCTCCACACTACGACGCGATGCGATACGAACGTGCGATGCGATCGCATGTTTTGGTCTACGTGCGTTAAGCCTTTCATTTTGTTTTCTGTGATTGTGATACTGCGATGCGATATCATTGCACATCGCAGATCGGCAATTTCTCACTTTGTCTCAATCTCGCGATAAAGTTTTGCGATGCGATCCCGTCGCTCATCTGCTTATCCGACGGCCCATATTTGTTCCCGTCAAAAGCACATCAACACCATACTGCTTTTACGCATTTTACTTGTTTGTGTTCCCAAGGAAGAAAGTTGGCTTTGCGCCATAACTGCTCACCAACAGCATTAACGAAAAGCATGACTGAGAAGGAAAGAACCAGCCTCGAGCCATCCGCAGCATTTATCAGTTACAGGTTTCCATACAACTGACTCAAGAATTACAGTCAAGACTCTTTCAGAGAGTTAAAGCGGTTGATGGACTATTATGACCACTAATGCACTATATATGTGTAGACACAATAGTATAGAAGTATGAGAGGTAATGCACAGCAGTGTAGAAAGAAAAATTCCTTTTGTTGTGGAACTGAAGCGTTCCTGTTGCAATCCCTCTGTTTAGAGGAAGATTTTTTTGTGAACACCAGGTTTTTTTAATACAACCTTTAATTATGTGTTAAAGATCCTGTGTTTAAAACAGAGAGTTGTTTTCTTTTCTGCTCTATGATGTTGTTTTTCAAATTTTAGCAGAAAAATCCCCAACAAGTGGTATCAGAGCCAGTCTAGGCACTCAGTGAGTAAAAAAAACACAGTTTGATTTTCACTGTAGGAGCTGTAAGAAGTTTATTGAGCAGAGAAAGTTTTTTTTTTTGCTTGTTTTAATTATACAGTCAATATCTCTTATTTACTTATACAAGTTAAGATGGCAGACGCTGGAACCAGTTTGACAAATTCCCAATTGCCATAGTTTAATGGGGAAAATTATAGTTATTGGTCCATAACAATGAAAGCTTTTTTTGTTTCTCAAGGAATATAGGAGCTGGTTGAAACTGGCTATGCTGAACCTGAAGATGCAACAACATTAGTTGCTTTAACAGTAGCAGAAAGAGACCAATTGAAGAGCGACAGGAAGAAGGAAGCCAAAGCCCTCTATTTTCTTTTCCAATCAGTACATGAAAGTGTTTTTCCACAGATTGCAGCAGCAACAAAATTCAAGGAGGCATGGGATATTCTCAAAATTGCCTATCAAGGGATGGAGAAGGTGAAGACTGCAAAGTTGCAGATGTTGAGGAGAGACTTTGAAACACTCAGCATGAAGGAATCTGATACAATAGATTCATTCTTCACCCGGGTTATTGAGTTGATAACCCAGATAAGATCTCATGGTGAGATTCTTGAAGAAAGAAGGATAGTGGCGAAGATCTTGAGAATTTTACCTTCAAGGTTTGAATCTATTATGGTAGCAATAGAAGAAACAAAGGATCTCTCACAATTCACAGTAGATGAACTAAGTGCTTCTCTTATGTCTCATGAACACAGACTGAGTAGAGGAACAAATTCCTCTTTTGAGCAAGCATTCAAGACTCAGATGTCTTTTGGCCAAGGAAAACGTCGAAGCAAAGCAAATAACAAAGGTCGTGGAAGAAGCCAAAACAAAGGCAGAAATAATCCTGCAAGCACAAGCGAAAGGAGCTGCAATCAGAACCAAGATGAAGGTTCAAGCAAACAGCAAGCTCATGGACAAAGGTATGACAAATCCCAAGTCCAATGTAATTATTGTAAGAAATATGGGCACTACGCCAATGAATGTAGAAAAAAACAAAATGACATGAATAGTAGGCAGAATGATAATTTTGCAAATGAAGAAGATAAGAATCCAAAGATTGTGATGTTAACATGTAACATTGCACAAGACAAACAAGAAGATTTTTGGTTCTTGGACTCAAGTTGTAGTAATCACATGACTGGAAATATTGCAATGTTTGCCAATCTGGATGAAAATATGAAATCTGAGGTAACAACAGGAACTGATAGTAAGATATCTGTCAAGGGTAAGGGCAGAGAAAGTATTCAAGCAAGAAATGGAGAACAGATGATTGTGCCAGAAGTATACTATGTACCTGGTCTGAAATGTAATCTTTTGAGCATTGGACAACTCATTGGCAAAGGTTACAATGTGTTCTTCAAAGATGACATGTACAATCAGAGATATACCTCCATGTAAGAAGATCATTGCACAGGTACAGATGACCAGCAATACGATGTTTCCTCTCAAACTCAGGGCAGATTTGAAGGAAGGAAGAACTATTGCAGCTGTAACACAAGAAGTCTTTCTGCAACAATTGAAAGATGAGAATTGGTTGTGGAACTTGAGATTTGGACATCTCAATTTTGGAGGCTTGAATCTATTGCACAGAAAGGGAATGGTAAAGGGATTGCCATTGATCGAGAAGCTGAACAGTCTTTGTGAAGGTTGCATCTTGGGCAAGCAACATAAAGAAAGCTTTCCAGCATGAAAGAGTATAAGAGCAAAAGCACCCCTTGAAATTGTTCACTCTGATGTGTGTGGACCGATGCAAACACCATCATTTTTCGGAAATAAATATGTTTTAACTTTCATTGATGATTACACCAGAAAGACATGGGTGTATATGATGAAATAGAAGAGTGAAGTGTTTGAGAAATTTTGCCACTTCAAAACTCTTGTTGAGAAGCAGTGTGGGCATTATATCAAAGTGCTCAGAACAGATAGAGGAGGAGAATACATCTCCACAGACTTTCTATGGTTTTGCAGAGAGAATGACATACAAAAGAAGTTCACAGTGAGGTATACACCTCAGAAAAACGGTGTTGCTGAAAGGAAGAATAGAACCATTCTTCGCATGGTCAAAAGTATGCTAAAGGCAAAAAACTTGTCACATGAGTATTGGGCAGAAGCTGTCACTTGCACAGTTTACATCTTGAATAGATGCCCAACTAAAGTTGTCATGAACAAAATACCGGAAGAAGCATGGAGTGGTCAAAAGCAAACTGTCACTCACATGAGAGTATTTGGTTTTGTAGCATATGCACATGTACAGGATCAACTAAGGAAGAAGCTTGACTGTAAGGGGGAGAAGTGTGTCTTTATTGACTATTGTGATGAGTCAAAAGCATACAAACTCTATAATCCATCCACCAAGAAATTGATAGTAAGCAGAGATGTGCAGTTCATAGAAGATTAAGCTTGGGATGGAAGCTTAGAGAAGACAGTGAATGTGAAGACAATTGTGTCTCACGAAGAAGAAGAGGAAGGGACAACATCAAATAATCCTTCCTTGGTGGCTCCTCCTCCACCACAGCAAGTACAACAAACCACACCACAAGCTGGAATTCGAACAGCCTTTAGAAGTCAAGGAAGTGCTTCTCCAAGCACATCACAGGGATCAGAAATACCCTCAAGTTCGGATGGAACTTCAAGCACACGAAGAAGACCAAGAGTCAGAAATCTGAATGAGATTTATGAACAAGGAGAGGTAAGTAACAATACAGGTCTGAATTCATTATTTTCTTTGTATTGTCATGTTAATGATCCAGTTCATTTCGAAGATGTTGTAAATGAAGATAAATGGATTGAAGTAATGAATGAAGAAATTGGTGCAATTGAGAAGAGTAAAACATGGGAGTTAGTGGATCTCCCTAAAGGCAAAGATGTCGTTGGAGTTAAGTGGGTCTATAAGACCAAGAGTAACGCTGAAGGCAAGATTGACAGGCACAAAGCAAGACTTGTTCTGAAAGGCTACAAGTAGCAACAAGGCAAAGACTGTGATGAAACCTTTGCACCAGTAGCAAGGATTGAAACAGTCAGAACAGTGTTGTCTATTGTGGCACAACACAAATGGAAGATTTATCAGATGGATGTTAAATCTGCATTCCTGAATGGAGTGTTAAAAGAAGAGGTTTATCTTGAACAACCTCCAGGCTATGAAGTTGAATGCCAAGAGCATAAATTTTGCAAACTGAAGAAGGCTCTTTATGGGCTGAAGCAAGCTCCAAGAGCATGGTACAATAGAATAGATGCTTATCTGATTGAGAATAGGTTTGATAAGTGTGATGGTGAACCCACACTCTACATAAAGGAGAATGAGGATAAGATTCTTATTGCTGTTTTATATGTAGATGATTTGATTTTTACTAGCAATGATGTTTCTCTCATTGCTGATTTTAAAGCAGTCATGAAAAGTGAATTTGAAATGACTGACTTGGGCTTCTTAAGATATTTTCTTAGAATTTAAGTAGATCAAAGTGAAAATGGTGTTTTCATTTCTAAAGTTAAATATGTAGAAGCAGTGTTGAAGAGATTTAACATGCTGAACAACAAGGCAGCTGTGACTCCAACTGTCATGGGGTTGAAATTGACCAAAGAAGACAGCAGCAAGGATTTTGATCCAAAATTGTACAAGAGCATAGTTGGCAGCCTTATGTACTTAACTGCAACTAGGCCGGAGATTAGGCACGCTGTGAGTTTAATCTCCAGATTCTTGGAAAGACCGAAAGAGACTCATTGGCAGGAAGCCAAGAGGATTCTAAGATATGTGAATGGAACGAAGGGGTTTGGTATTTTATACTCCTCTTCTGAAAATTTCATGTTGACAGGTTACACTGACAGTGATTGGGCTGGAAGTGTTGATGATAGGAAAAACACATCAGGATATGTGTTTCATATGGGATCGGGAGCCATCTCATGGGCTTCCAAGAAGCAACCAGTTGTTGCTTTGTCAACAGCAGAGGCAGAGTATGTGGCAGCAACAACAGCAGCATGCCAAGCAGTGTGGAGAAGAGTTCTTAGAGATTTGTGTCATGAACAAGGAAAGGGCACAACCATTTACTGTGACAATAGCTCGGCAATAGCATTGTCTAAAAACTCAGTTTTTCATAAAAGGACAAAGCACATAGACACCAAATTTCACTTCATACGTGAATTGGTTAACAATGGTAAGAATTTTTTGCAGCACTACAGAATAGAAAATCAGTTCGCTGATATTTTGACAAAACCTTTGGGAAAGAAAAGTTTTGATCATTTCAGGAAATGCCTGGCTATGCAGAAAAACCCAGCAGTTGAAATTAAGGGCAAGTGTTGGAAATTAATTCCAACTGCACCATCAGTTGAGCAGAAATCGCAAATCACGTCTCATTGCAAATTGCATTAATCCCTTTGCCTGTCCTACACTATGACGCGACGCGATGCGATCGCAGATTGTAGATCGCAAGTTTCGTTCTACGTGCATTAAGCCTTTCCTTTTGCTTTCTACGATTGCGGTATCATCGCACATCGCAGATCGGCCATTTCTCACTTTGTCTCATTCTCACGATAAAGTTTTGCGATGCGATCCTGCTCCTTATTTGCTGATCCGACGGCCCATATTTGTTCCTGTCAAAAGCACGTCACCGCCATCCTACATTTACGCATTTTACCTGTTTGTGTTCCCAAGGAAGAAAGTTGGCTTTGTGCCATAACTGCTCACCAACAGCATTAAAGAAAAGCATGACCGAGAAGAAAAGAACCAGCCTCGAACCGTCCACAGCATTTATCAGTTATGGGTTTCCATACAACTGACTCAAGAATTACAGTTGAAACTCTGTCAGAGAGTTAAAGCGGTTGATGGACTATTATAACAACTAATGCACTATATATGTGTAGACACAGTAGTATAGAAGTATGAGAGGTAATGCACAACAGTGTAGAGAGAAAATTTCCTTTTGCTGTGGAACTGAAGCGTTGATGTTACAATCCCTCTGTTTAGAAGAAGACTATTTTGAAAACACCAGTTTTTTTAATACAAGTTTTAACTGTGTGTTAAAGATCATGTGTTTAAAACAGAGGATTTTTAGAAAAAAAAATTCCCAACATTGCCGAATATTCGAATTTTGATTCGGCCGAATTTGGTAACTATACTATAGAGTCCAAATCTGGAAGAATAAATATGTTAATCGTACCTCTCACATACTTTAATGGCAGTTGATCAATTTAACTTTCTAGAATTAACTCCAACTAATAGTTCGCTGAACTCAATGACCGATGGCTCCGTATTGAAAAACTGTGGTTTCCTGCGGGCCTCACGGATCAATGACGACAAAACAAACTCAAGGGTCGGTGGCATTCTACTGTCATAAGAAAAGTACACGAATGTGCACCAACCATTCGTCATGATTCATGATCACTAAGTTGATATAACGAACGATTTACAATGGACAGAGGGGAACGGTAAATTTAACGGAATGTATACTGTGACTGAGTTGATGAAACGCACGATTTACAGAGGGTGGCAGAGAACACTAAGTTTAATGCGAAGTACATAGGGAAGAAATAGGCATTTTTGGCAGGGCGGGAAGTGGATGAGTTCATTGCCGCGGATATGTAGAAATTCCATGTAAATCGGTCATAGTATAGCTCACGCTTGGCATTCAAGGATATTTTCAAGGTATTCCTGATAAATCATTAGCTTCTGACCCGCTTGCATTGAGTTCTATTAGCATCAGTTACCTTGGATAAGTTCATTTTCGAACCTCCGTCAAAAGCTTAAATACTTTTTTGATAATAACCATTTGTTTTTCGAGTTACATGACAAAATAGGGCATTAGATTATGTTTTATTTCTGAGACACGAGGCTTGAGACAAGATATCAACTTTCACTGATTGAAGTAATATATACTTTATTTAAGGTGATGTAAATGTATAATAATTAAATAATATATTTGAATTTTGTCATCGTGAATTGATTGTTTTAAATAAAAATAATAATAGAATTTTGGTAACTACGTCTTTCCAACAATCCAGTATTATTCATTGTCAAAACTAAAATATATATTAGAACAAAATTAAAACAATATATTGTAAGAATATATTAAGTATAGAGTTAAACTCAGTACAGATGATACAATGCATTCCTCTTAACTGCAGTAAGTCTGCTGACAAAAATAATCTAAGCTTCTTCTCTTTATTTGAGATAATTGTAATTAACTTGGTTGGATAATAATATTGTTTAAAATATTTTCAATTAATTATGTATAAAATTATTTAGCTAATTATGTTTTATTTTGTTTCAATACAATAATAGAAAAACTACATCAAAAGAATAACTTTTATATTTTTTTCATGCATTAATTTTGTTAATAATTTTTTAAAAGAATTATTAAGCCTTTTATATAA
>APFE031656463.1:27437-47458 GCA_000404065.3 Pinus taeda
TATATATATAAGAGGTTGAAAGTGTAAGTAAACAAGAGACCTAATAGGTGGCACCTCTCATATAAAAGAAATTTAGTCGGCAGTACAATATTTCTAGAAACCTAGTTAATCTTCATGACATAAATGATTCATTGGATGATCATAAGTTATTTTTATTATTCAATCAATGGGATGAACTACCGATAGGCTTATACACAAATGTTTATATGTATATATATATAAAGGAGGTTGAAAGTGTAAGTGTTAGTTTGTATGGGTTGTGGTCAAGAGGTTCCTTTTATTTGGCTTGTATTGTTTGTTGGGCACTTCTTCTTAGCAATCTTATCATTGCAATGGTGTTTGATTATTATGACAGATACAATATATATTTATATTTTCCATGAAAAGGTCTCGAGCAATGTTGGTTGGAGCTTATGTTTCTCATGTATTCAATGAATCTAATGTTATTCCAAAGTTTTGATGCCCAAGATACAACCTTATTAAAAAAGTATCATATGTTATGGCTCATGATTTCATGGGATGTGGCTTATGGATGATTGAAAAAATGTTTGATATGCTCGGGATGCAATGCATTGGATTGGTCGTCACTCTCATTTAATGAAGGTTACATTATGGAAAAATGATTCATGTTCGCCACAATGGTGCGGATCATGGGTTTATATGTGATTAATGTACATGATTTTATGATGTTCACTTTGATTTTTTCCCCTTCGTGGTCCTCCACTAATGGAAAAACTATGTAATGTTGGCATTGTATTTCATAGTTGTAAACCCTTGGTAGTTGAATTCGATATTTCTTGGTATAAACTTTTACTTGATGAGCATCACGAGTGTTACCCCATCACCAGAATCTGTGACCAACTTTTATTTCCATCACAACATTTGGATTGTTCTATGTGATGTGACCATGGATGTAAATATTAAATGTTATATGATCTGCATAGGATTGAGCATGATTATCAATCTTTATACATTCACTTGCTGCGTTTGTTATGAGTAGCATTCGGTATTGATTTGGCATATTTTATGAGTCTCTATTGGGTGGTTCACCATTTGATTTTACAAAAACCCTAACACATTGTATATTGTTGTCATCTCTTTTACTCACACATGGATGAACATGTTATTGGGAAACATACATTCATTAATGAGGCTTGCCCACATTTTGTTCCTACATTTACTACATCACCTCGGGCAGAGTATTTCGATTCTTAACAACTCCCAAGACCCTATCATGTTGCAATGATCACCATTTGACAACTCTCTCATCTTTGCAAGAGAATTATGTTGGGAAACAATGATTTGTTGTTTAATGTAAGTGCATAGACTAAGAACAAGATGTAAGAGTCTGAACAAGACCTTACTGATGTGATGAAATGGTCACATGGCAATGTTGGGATGATTTTTTTAATGTTTTTTTAAGAAATTGTAAGTATTTACATCAGGAACTGAGTTTTGAGTTTTAGAACAAGTTGGAGAAGTTATTTTCTAATGTAAATATAGTTTTTCAATTTTCCTTATTTTGTGTAGAAGGGGAAACAATTCATCCTTTGCGACTCTTGGCTGCCATGATTGGTTTCTTTTGAAACAATAAAAAAAGAGCGTTTGGGGAGAAGGAGAAGACAAAAAGGAAAGAAGCTCTTGAGAAAGGAGAAGAGAGAGGGAGAGATGAGATGAACTCATGGTTTCTCGACCCAAATGCAATCTTGAGTTTTGGAGCACTTATACCTTCAATTTGTGTGAATGGAAGGTATTTCCCTTTGTGAATGACGTAAATGAATGGATATTTTTCAGAGTAAGTTATGTGCTTGCTAAAAAGTTTAGATTGAATCAAATCCCTATGTTTAAACCAAATTTGTTTATTCTTATGGGTTGTTGTTACTGTAATTTTTCTTCTTGTGCTTTGATAAATGACTAGATTATGAAAACTTGTAGCTTGTTGTATTGATTTATAATCATTCACCCTCATAACCAAGCTGCCATGATGAATTATTATAGTGCTTTACCCCCTCCCTATCTTGAATGACTTGAGGAAAAGAATGCCACTAGTTTGGAATCTTCTTGCAAATTTGTTTAGAATGTGAAGAGAAGCTTAGGGGAACAAGTGTTCCTATTGAATGTAAAGCTAGCCAGACTTATATGGTCTCAATATTACAACTTATGAAATAAATGAGCAATAGGTTGGTTTTGTATGAACGTAGAAAAAAAATCATAGCTTTAGAGCCTGTTACTAGACACAATCATGTAGCTAAACAAGTTTATCAACCTCATACCCTTTACCATAACCATGGTGTGACTTTTGCGAGGATTATAATCATGGTAAAACCTGTTAAGTGCATCAAGCTCCTAGGGAAATGACCTTTGGAAATAAGCTTGATTTTACAATAGATAATCTCAATTGGGCTAATGAAGATGATGTTTTAGCTACCAAAATAACAAATGTACATAAAACTAGAATAACTAAAGAACAATCCACGAAACAACACTTGAAAGAAACACCCTCAAATCATTCTCAATATTTCCCATCTATAAATAAATTCACTTCAAGCCAACATGTACATTGTTGCCAAATCTCTTCTTCTAGTTTGTTGCCCGGTTTCAATATTCTCACTCAAATGGCTAGTATCAAAGATGATGTTTCATTATCGGACACAGACACAATTCCCAAGCAACAAAAACCATTAAATGAACTCCTTCAAAGCATAATTATTGCATGGATAAATTATCTAAAGGTTCAATCATAAGGTTCTCATAAATATGATATTTTCAGTGCTAATAATCCATATACTCCTTTCATCACCTCTCCTTTCTATGTATCAGTGAAAATTTATGCTAAAATAGATCATTTTTGTCTTGTAGATTGAGGAAAAGGTCCAAATGTTATCCCTAATATTATTATGGAAGAACAATTATTAGAATGTATTGATGATACCCTTGGGAAAATTAGAAGTTTCAACAATTGGCTACAATAGTCTATAGGTAACATCAAGGATGCTACTTTAGCTATTTGTTCCCATCACAAAATCAAAACAACTTGTGACATACATGAAGTTGACATGCCCATCTCAAACTACTAACGCATAGTCAGTAGAGATTGACAAGTTCAAATAGGTAGATATTTATCCCTTAATGAGACACACATAAGCATTCCAAATAATGCTAAAATTATCATTGTACTCGAGGAAGGATATATCTCTCCTTACATTGAAGGATTTCCTCAACCACGTGTCTATTATATTGAACAATTCATGGGTGTCTACTCTCTTTTTATGGAGGATGATATTCTCCCTCCGTTAGAGCTTGAATTTGACAACCAACTTCGGTATCCCCATTTTGACGGTGCCTCATCCGACGAGGCTAATGGTGTAGGTATCGTTATATACTCAGGTCAAGGAAAACTATATCAATATTCCTATAGACTTGAATTTGATTGCACTAATAATGTAGTCAAACTCGAAGCGCTCCTCCTAGGGATTGAGCATGTTGTCACTTCAAGTTGCAAAGTCCTCACTACCTATGGTGATTTTGAACTAATTTTTAATCTTGTCAATATAATTTACTCTCCTAATAAAAAGGTCATCAAATGCTACACTCAAGGAGTCTTAGAAAATATTTCATTCTTATATGATTTCAATATCACACATGGTCATAGGGAATTGAATGCCTTAGTTGACCAAATTGCTACCTATGCTACTAATATATCATGACAAACCCTTTGTGATAGGCCTGACTATATTTTCCAATCTTTATAATGGACTCATTTGCCAAATAATGCAGAAGACTAAAAAATATTCCAAGATGAAAAAAGTATATGCATCTTGCTCCAAATGAAATGAGATGATGATAACCAAATTATCCCTTTAAAAGATAACAAACTTCCTCTCAGACTCTCTCCTCTAGAATATTATTTTTCTTCCAGTGATATCCCGGCATTAAAAAATAAATAGGTTGAGGAATTGAAGATAAATATTGGTAAAACCATCCCAGGTAACATTGGTAATCATGATGATCCTAAGATATTACAGATTGGAGCCCAATGTTTTGACTTGGAAAAGGAAAAATATGTTGCTCTTTTTAAGGAATTCTTAGATGTATTCACTTGGTAATATAAGGATCTTCATGGTTTTGATCCCGTCATTAGAAGACATTACATTACTATCAAATAGGATGTTAAGCCTATTAGACAAAGACAAATACCTGTTAGTCCCAATGTCAAAGAAACCATCTGTCAAGAGATAGAGAAGATGCGTAACACATGCATCATCTTTGCTATAAAGTATTTGGAATTGGTAGCTAATTGTGTCCCAATTAGGAAGAAAATGGGGATATTCTCCTTTGTGTTGATTATAGGTCCTTGAACAAAGCTAGTGTGAAGGATAATTTTCCCTATGAAATATGGATCAAAATTTACAATAGGTTGTTCGATCTCAAATGGTGTCACTTCTAGATAGGTTCTCTAGTTACCAGCCGGTTCACCTCGGAAAGGTTGATAAATTCAAAACCAACTTTACCACACGTTGGGGCACTTTCGCTTACTAACCCGTGGCATTTGGCTTAATTAATGTAGGCACCACCTTCAAAATGACCATGCAATTGACCTTCGATGAACTTATCGGGAAGATTAACCGAATCTATCTCTATGGTATGATTGTTTATTCAAGTAAAAAAAGAGTCTCTTTGACTATCCGAGGCATGTCCTCTTGCAATGTCAATACTTCAGTGTTTCCCTCAACCCTAAAAAATATGTCTCTGGTGTCACATCTAGGAAATTATTTGGACACATTGTCTCCCAAGAAGGGATTAGAGTTGATCCTAATTCAATTACACCAATTAAATACCTTCCTCCACCAAAATCCACGAAATAAATTCAATCCTTGATGGGTAATATTAACTTTCTGTGAAGCTTTGTTAGTGATTTTTCTAAGATAATCAAACCTATTCATAACCTAACTAAAAATAATTACTAGTTCAAGTGGGGTTATTCAACACAACAAGAGTTTATAAGGATTAAACACATTATTGCACCTACTTTGATGTTAGACAAACTAAATTTCACAAAAGAAATCATTGTTTATACTAATTTCATGAAGGGGGCATTCTCTAGAATTCTTATGCAAAAAAGTGATATAGGGAAAGAATGTCTCATTGCTTGTATGAGTCAAAGCTTACCTTATGAAGAATATAGATATTCCTTAATTGATAAATATGCATCTTCTTTGGGAAAAGAAAGCTTTAGACATTACGTTATTGGAAAATGCATGTAGGTTGACATCCCTTTTCCTACTGTTAAATTTCTATTGTTGCAAACCTTACTTCTAGGAAACATTTCCCACTAGTTAGTCAAGAAACAAGAACACAATTTAACAATTTCAGCCTCCAAAAATATAAAGGAACGTGAATTGACATTATATTTAGCGCAATATCCCGAGCCAAATGTTTCAAGCGATGATGATGAGTCACTGTCTACATTATTTTTAGTCGATCAATAATTCATTAATGTAGACTACCACCTCTAGTATAGTGAACTCATTTCCTATCTTCAAAATAAAAAATTCTTAGGTGACCTACATAAATTGTAATGTAGGCATTTGTGCTTAAATTATTCTAATTAGTTGATTCTAGACAAATTTTGTATCCTAGATCATATGATTGATAAATCTTAAGATGCGTAGATGAAAAGGCTACTATCATGCTGCCACCAATTTCTCATGATTCATCCCAAGAGGATTTCCATATAGGAGGTCATTTTGCGACTACAACCATTGCTCATAAAATTCTTAGATATGGTTTTTATTTTCCTACAATATTTACTGATTGTTATCGATATGTGAAAAGATACAAAGACTGGCGAAATGTGGTATGAAGAGAAAAGTTCCATGATATGCCCCTCCACCTAGTAATTCATGAGTTCCCTTTCACTAAATGTGGATAAGATCTCGTTCGACACATAAGCCCTCCCTATTATACAAGTAATATATTTATCTTAAGTGCCATTCATTATTTCATCAAGTGATTAGAAGTCGTTCCTTGAACTAAAATTAGATAAATATTTTTCCTTCATATCTACCAATTTCACTCGATTTTTTTTAGCAATACCATGTCAAACATTATATATAATCAACATATTACCTCCAAGGTAACAGTTGGCTAAATCTGCAAAAAAAATTCTTATTAAAATTTTCAAGAATTTTGGCAATGAAAAATTGTTTATCTGGTACACCATGTTGAGATTTACACTTTGCATAGATCATACCACCATCATGTGTAACATAGGTGCTCCTCCATTTTAGTTTGTCTATGGGAAAGAGGAAATTCTTCCCGATAAATAGGAACATTTCACCTCATCTAATTGAACAAGATGAAGAGTTAACTACAACTAATATCCCTCAAAGAGTCCCATCTTTGTTTGCTTTAGAACAAAAGCAAAATTATTATTTGGAAAATATTTAATGAATAATTAAAACTGTCGAGAAATTCTTTGATAATAAATCTAATAATCCAATTCTTGTTGTTGTTCAAAATGTCCTTCTATGGGATGTAGCTCACATTAATGAGGGAAAACATCATAAATTTTAGAAACTACAAATTGGATTTTTTTAGAATTTGTTCACTTATGGGACCAAATACGGATCTCCTCAAAGATCTCAAAGATTGTCGTCTCACTTACACCACTAATGGCTCACATATGAAACCATTTATGGAAGGCAAATTAGAATAAAGAATTATGACAAAAGAATGACCTTGTACATGGTTTTCCTTTCATTATTTTTTCAGTTTTGTTATATTTTCTATCATTTTTAGCCTATTAGGGTTTTATTTTATGTTGTAATTTCTTTCTCTTAAAAAATTACTTTCATCTTTCATGTAATTTTGAAAACAGCTAATTATGTTTAACACTACTTGTTTGCTAAAAAATCCACAAACTTTATAAGCAACATATATTTCAGTAAGTAACCATTATAAAGGGAAAATTATTATCTGGTATTTTACAGTGAACTTTCTAAAAGCATTGTATCTTTTTCAAATAATACATTTTTGTAACAATTTTGTTTTACGGAGGAATCATGTATTCTTCCTCCTTATCATTACATGGACAGTTCTTAAAGTGATAACCTTATCATTACCTGCATAAGTCATCATAAATTTTGTTTCTAATGTCCCATTTCCTTATTCCCATGCTTCCCTTGCTTTCAACAAAGTACAACCTTCTCTTTTAGATTCATTTACCTTCTATATATCCAAAGATTTTGAGTCCTGACCAACTTTGTGAGTCTCCCTGTGAGGTCACTAATGTTAATGATGGTCAACACTAAATAAACCCACAAACCATTGTGTACGTTAAAATTGATCTCTTTTATGATTAATATGATTTATTGTGTCTAAATATGAAGAGACCTGATATGTTGGACTTATCATATAAAAAAAAAAAAATTGTCAAAAGGGAACAACATCTAAAAATTAGGTTAATATTCATGATGTAAATGATTCATTGAATTTTCATTAGTTATTTTATTTATTCAATCAAATGGATGAATGACCCATAAGAATATACAAAAATGTATGAGAAGTGTGTGTGTGTGTGTGTGTCTGTGTGTATATATATATATATATATATGTATATATATGTATGTATATGTATGTATATATATCTATATGTATGTATGTATGTATGTATGTATGTATTATATAATATATATATATATATATATATATATATATTATATATAATATTTATATATATATAATATATATATATATATATATATATATATATATGAAATATTAAAAAAATGTTCAAAATGCAAGTGTTTTTAAGTATTGCTTTTCTCAAGGGGTCACTTCCATATGGCTCTCATTGTTTGTTGCACACCTCCTTTTAACAATCCTCTTGTTGCAATAAGTTATGTTTGACGGTTACAAGGGATAAAATATATTATCATATTTTCGATATAAAGGTCTCAAGAAATCTTGTTCAGAGCATATTTCTATAATGTATTCAACGAATATAATGTTATTCCAAAGTTTTGATGCCCAAGATACAATCTTATTACAAATGTACCGTATGCTATGGCTCATGATTTGATGGGATGAGACTTATGCTTAATTGAAACAATATTTAATATGTTGAGCATGCAATGTATTGTATTGGTCATCACTCTTGTTTAATGAAGGTTATGTTATGGAAACATTATTCCTATTTACCATAATGGTGAATATCAGGGGTTGATATATGATTAATAACCAAATGTTTATGTTGATCGCCATATAACATTGATGTTTTTCGTGATGTGATCCTCAGCTAATGGAAAAGGCATATGTTAGGAAAAATACTAATTTGGGTGATGAATCAATATTTTTAAAAATTCGCAATAACAATTATATTTTCTAAAATGTATTCGCGACATAACTGGACCCAACTAGTGTAAATACATGATTGTGATAAAAGAAACTAGCATATCCTCAATAAACATGTAAAACAACTAATTACTTATCTTTTAAACTTGAACCGGAATGTAAGATATTTATCAAGAATTTGATAAGAGGTAAACAAGTGCAATAAGAACAAAATAACATATCACACATAAGTAACACACATGAGCACTCAGATTTAAGGTGGAAATCTAATGTGGGTGAAAACCACCATTGTTGTCACCTAAATCTTAAAAAATTAATAATATTAACAACTTATTACATTCTTGTAATGGTTCAGAGTCATAACTATACACAAACACCCACTTGTTGAAGGCTACAACCTTCACTTGTTCTCCATCTCCTATTGGAAGGGAGCTCTAACCCCCTGATTTGATCACCAAATACTATTAGCTAGAAGCTTCGACTTCCTCACTGAAGGCTCCAACCCTCAACAACATCCATGGATCACATTTCATGAAATTTCACGTTGCATCCAATATCAACACTTATGCTCAATCATCAATGTAATATAATCATCAATCTATGACACACAAAATCAACTGACACTTAATGAAAACTCAACCAATCACCTGGAATAGTCATATCATTGTAACCAACACATAGACTTGAACTCATAATACTGCATCAATACACAAAATCAATTGCAACCCTGATCATTCAAATGCCAAAATGTATACAATACTTCGCTTAAAGTAAACCCGTGTGTATACATGTTTTTCTGTAGAGAAAATCATGTACATATTTTAATATACTAAAAATTGAAAGCTTGACAACTGCAAGTCTGAAAAAGAACATTGAATCATACTCAAATCTACTGCAAAACTCTAAAATAATGACAAAACTATCTGTGATCTTCAATCACAACCAACAAGTAATCTTAACATTCTTCAATCAATCCATAACTAGATTCAGCTTCATCATTAAATCATTTCTAACCCACTTAACCCACATCAATGTGAGGGCATCATTGATAGAAAGCAAATAATTGACAACACTGATTAGTTTGATCAGTAATTTATGATCATCAACCCTTACTTTGTATATGCTACTTTGAAGAAGTGAACCTACGTGTATACGCACTTTTCCTAAGACTAACCCGCGTATAGATCTGCACATTTTGAAGTAAATTACGCAGCTCTTCAGAACTTCAGAAAGGCCTCATACAATGAAAATTCATTTCAAGTCTCATGATCCTGATCCATCATTGTATTCATCAGTGCATAATTATTTCAAATCTATGTGACAATTATGGCACTTACAATGAAAATATACTTCATATTGAAGTATTTATAAAAAATCCTTTAACTTAAACACTTAGCACTTTGATCTTCACCTCTTTATATAGTTTAGCACTTATACAATACCATGAGTCAAAACTACACAAGTGTAAATGGTAATCATTGACAAGATCAATATCCATTGTTGCGTTCATTAGTATGGGCCAATACCATGGTAAGGACCCCTAGTATTTAGAAGACCATGGTGCAAAAACTTTATGTTACATTTCTTTACCAAAATCGTGTGTATACGTGAATTGGATTAAGATAACACATGCATACTTCTTGAACTTCCAAATTTATCATTCCTCTACCTTTGCACTGCTACGAATTTTTCAAATCACTCCTTCAGATCTCTAAACACATTATACTTATACCTTTAACATGCAGATTTTCATCAAAAGACAATTCATCAAGCAAGCTTCCATTCATCAAATAGGTTTTCATCAATGACTGCTCACTAGGTAGGTTTCCATCAAGGACAACATCAAATTCATAATGCCAACAATCTTCACCTTTGGACTTGATGACAACCACTTTGGTGTTTGCTCACCACAACCTATAAATAAAATCAAGCCAACCACCAAGCTTTTGAAAGCATCAAGTTCTTCTCCAAACAATAGCCTAAACAACAAGCTACACTCACGCTTTGAGATCAAGGGCAAAGGGATGACCAATATGAATGAAGACTTCTATATATGAACTGTTGAATATGAGTACTGACTACGCACCCCCTGATCACATGCTGAATTATCTAACCATGCTCTGCCTAAGCACATGTTGAAATCTCTAACAGATGTATTATGAAGTACATGACTCTATGACTCATAGAACTTGTCCTATAACCTAGGACTCATACCTACATCAATTACCCAACTAAGTGGGGATACATATTTCACTCAACCTCAAAAGTCCATACGTGACTGAATATAACAATTATCACATCATAGGTCTCCACATGACCTTTACATCAAATGGCAAATAAGACATTAATAACTGAGACCAAAAGACCTTAAAAGTAGTGTAATTTAACAACCAGAATACCAACAATATACTATATTCTGTAAGGCGAATTCTCCCCTTGAATGGGGAAAATTTTAAGGATGGAAGTTTATCTTAAAGATTAGAAACCTTAGCGAATCTTACTAGTCCCTAATATGAAAAATTAAAATTGTTTGGTGATATTTTTGTATAAATATTTAGGTCTCCAATAATATTATATTAGTTTATATAATATTTTCTCAAATTTTAAGGTAAAATAATGGTTTACTATAAAATTTGGGCTATTCCATTTAGAATAAATGAAAATTGGTGAAGCATTTTTTTGGAAAAAACATGGAAAATTAGCCCACCTGTGAATATTAACCACTAAAATTTTTCATGCCCGTGAACCTATGCTACATGTTCATTTTCAAAAACTCATTCATCAAAGCATCTTCATCAATCCAATAAATATCAATGAGAAAAACATAACTCAATACCATATCAACAAACTGTACCCATCAACACCAAACCAACAAAAAATCAAATCATAGCTATGAGAAGCATTTCAAGGGCTGATCTTGAGTCTGTCCCACTGTTTTTATATCAAGGAAAAACATACACGATGCTATGTTAAGAAACTAGTGTTTATACACAACTATACTTCATGAAACCCATGTACATCTAGCAACCTTCTAAGTTTTCACCTTTAGACATAGTAGATTGAATCAACAAGAAAATGAGGTGGAGACAACTACCAGATTTTGTCTGAAATATTCAATTATTATCTAGGATGGGGTTTAAGAAATATATCAACAACTTGTTCTTTGGAGGGAACATACTCCAATTTAACCTTTTTCTCAAGCACTTGTTCTTGTCGAAAGTGATACTTAATAGGAATATGCTTGGTATTGGATTGCATAACAGGATTTTTTGAAATACTAAGAGCACTTGTATTATCACATAGGATGGATATGTTAGAAAATTATATATTATAGAGAAATCGAACACATAAAATATATTTCAGAAATATAAACATAGAAACCCCATGAAACAAGAGAGACATAGATATATGTGGTTTACCCAATTTGGGCTATGTCCATGGAAAAACAACCAGACCTTCCTTTTATATTATGCTGCAAAATGAAGAGATACAACCTATAGCAGATCCATTGTAATTCCCTCTTCACTCTCACACAATCTCCTCTCATTCTCACTTAGAACATAGATCTACATAGCCACCATACAATTCCCTCATATATAGCGAGGAGTTTCCTTATAGGGCAAAAGAACCTAAATTAAACATAACTTCTACCTCCATATTTCTTCCTAACGAATGGCCCAGATTGATTACAAAATTACAATATTTTACAAAGAAATTTTATAGCTATTTTAAGCATCGGGGGCAGTGCCTCTAATCCCCCACCAGGGGGGCTCCAGATAATCATTGTTTCCCACCCTTGGATCCCCCTGGTGGCACACATTTATGGGCAGTGTTTCTGCCACATTACAAACTGGGGTCCATGCGGTGATACCTTTCAATAAAGAAGATAATCATGATCCACACCCAACAGGATATGGGTGGAGAACATTTGATTTGTATATCTTGTAATGTTTTCGATCATTGAGAGAAGTTGTGTGCAACAAGATGCAACAACAACATATTTTTCTTCCCTTGTGGATAAGGAAATGGAGCTTTGTTTCTTGCTGAACCAATGTAACAATTGGGGCCTCATTTGAAATGCACCTCCATGAATTCTTTTCTGGTCATATACATTTCCAGTCCAATCCGCATATATGTATGCTTGAATGGTAAGATATGGATCTTTAGGTTATAGTAGAAGAAATTCTTGGTTTCCTTGGAGATATTTGAATATTCTCTTTACTTCCTGAAGATGTGATTCCCTTGGATTAGCTTGGAAATGTCAAATAAACCCAATTGCATGGATGATATCTTGTTTGGTACGTGTTAGATAAAGCAGAATTCCAATCATAGACTTGTACTCTGCTTGGTTTACTGCAAGAGAATCATCAATAGAACCGAGGCTACATCCTGTCATTATGGGAGTACATACAAGTTTACAATCTTCCATCCCATACTTCTTAGGAATCTACTTGAGATATTTTGTTTGTGAGAGAAAGATTCCATCTTTTGCTTGTTGGACTTGTAGACCAGGAAGACAGGTTAGTTCCCAACTAATGACCTTTCAAATTTTTGTCTCATAGATTCTTCATTACTGCCAAAGATTACATCATTAACATAAACAAAAATACGTAGAACTTTATCGCCATCAATTTTTATGTACAAGTTTCCTTCTGCGGATCCTTTTGTGAAACCTTGTTGTTGAAGATATTTATCAAGATCATCCATGTCCTCGCATCTTGTTTAACTCACGAGCATAACTAACCTTCTAGGAAAGTGAGGAGTACAATTCCCATTCATAAACCTCATTGATTAAACCTTCACCTCCTATACTTGTGCAATGAACCTTTCTAAGGGAAAACTACCATTATTGCACATTGATTACCTTTAGATCATATTCATTGAACCCTTGATGCTTCTACTGCCTCACTGCACTAAGTCTTAATAAATTATACCTTATATTTCATATTGAGCACTTTGAAATGACAGTAAGGACTTATTTCCCTTCTTGCAATGACAAACTAAACAATACGAGGGTGCTCTTCCTTTCGTTTCATAATCATAACTCCGAGGATGTAGTGACTCAACATTACGCTACTCACACCAGTCAACTATGCAATCCCTTCATCAAGTGAGCCACCTAATATGAATTGTGCAGTTCTAGTGGACATTATGGCCATATCTAGGGCCAATGTAGTGCTAAACTAGGAAATTTGTGGGTCTTCTCCTCAATCACTATGCACTACATATTTAGAGTGCCTAGTGATGTCACTCTGTTGGCTAAACCTTCCTACTACGCAATACCTTATCTTTCCTTGATTTTTGCTAGGCACTGTGTAGTTTTAGCAGATAGTGGGCTTATCCCTCAGTCCCTATGAAGCTCCACTATGTAATCCCTACCTCCTCTTCCTTGAGCATTGTGAACTATGCATCCTCGATTAACAAGATCATCGCCCTTGTCTACTAGAAATTTCCACTACATAGAGCCTTGAAGACCCTCTCATTATTATATGTTTCACAATTTTAGTGGACAACATGATCTTCCCTTAGCCACTTTTCTGCTGAACTATGCAATTCCCACTCTCTCCCTCTCAAAACCATCCCCTATTGCCACATCATAGTTAGTATATTGTATGAGAAAACAAATATATAATAGGTGATTATGGGCATGATGTTTCCTTGTCATGGGTGAATTCATTTGTAGTTGATATCATTATACCATGGCAACATAATGCCAAAGTGTTAGCAAGAAGAGCTCGCAACGAGGACATTTGTAGAGTTGAGATATAAAGATGTTATCATGCAAGAACTAAGGGGTCTTGTACCAAGACAAATAAATGATATTTCATGCTTACTTGGAATTTTCCAACACTCAGTTAGACCCTTTGTAGGGTGAATATGAAGTACAAGGAAAGACAAATCACGAATACTTGAAGACAATAATTATTATATGGAAAATTCACTTATGTTGACAAAAATGGACTCCCTAGATATAGTACTCAGATCTAGGACAACAGAGGAGAAAATATCTATGCTCTCCTTAGAGAGATTGGAATACATAAAAGAGACCTACTTGAAATCCGTAGTAAGTATTCCTCTTCTCTTTGCTTGTAATCTCCAACTCTAGCTTCACATGCTATAAATGGAACCTGCAAGAATGACTAAAACAAGGAAAGGAACTACAATATCTAGATAGTATAATCCCATGTCTCTAATGAATGAGTCAACATGGCATTGAAATACATAAGCATCAACATGACACAAGTATAGGAAAAGATTGTTCTTTTTGCATTAATAAATAAACGAGAGAGTTACAACCATATAGTCAAGCCAACCTTTTAGATGTCTCCATAATCATCTTAACCTTCCTTGCCACAAAGTAAACGTCAAACTCAACCCTACTGAATAAATGCATGATGATTCTTTGAGCTCAAAATAGAAACATGAGGGTACTAATAATCTCCAAAATCCAAGCTAGACTCTATGGGAGGCAGTAAATTTATAGGGTGAGAGTGGTAGTTTAGGATTTACCAATCTAGGCTTGAGATCCACATATGAGGGAGTATATGCTCTAGGTATAATAGATGAGACGACTTAGAGTAGGATCATATAGGAATTCAAGGTCTCTATCATTGGTAAATGGTTAAAACCACCCTAGAAGCTTCTAGATAGAGAAAATTCAAAAATAATTTTTAATTTTCCAGAAATTCTAGAATCATCCCAACTACAGAGTAGAGAAACTTGCGTTGGGAAGTGAAAGTTCTTAGTAATACAACATGTGATCATTGCAGGTGGACTAAAGAGAAGAGTGCATTGGGGCCAAAAACATGGTTTTTGAGCTGATTGACCAAAAACTCAAACTTTTTGGAGAGTCAATGCTTAGGGATTTGTAATGGGATAATGACAATGTTAAGGATGTTGATTAATCGAGGTTTTCAGGTCATTTCATTAGATGCAGAAAATGACTTGTAAGAACAACAAAGAGAAAATTTTGGCCTCTATGTACTATGAAATATTATGTTATGAACCCCATGTCATGGCTTCTCGAAAGTCATATGTGTAAATGTATTTTGCCACATCTTGTGTGGAATGTAACTATGTAATTTCCAAAAATTAGAAAATGTTAAATGTGTGGAAGCCCAAGGGTCTCACATGGAATTTGAAAAGTTACAAGAAATTTCTAAAATTCATGTAGAAGCTCAAAGGTCACATATGAATTCGAAAAGTCACATGGGAGCTCTAGATTCACGAGGGAAGGTCAAGAGTCACAAGGCAATAGGATAGTCACCTCATTTGTTATATATATACCATATTTCTCAAGAAAAAATACTTTTCACCTTGGCTTCTCTTGCTTTCCATAGGGGAGAATATCTTTTTCTGGAGGAGATGTTGTGAATTAATATTGCACTATTTTGGCTACTATTGCAACATTGTAATCATGTATCTTAGGAATTTCGCTTAATATATGAATCTCTTGGAGCTGACACATTTTCATACATATGTCGTGAATGACTATGAGACTATTCTTTTATTATTTCTGGTTTATGATAGTAATGAAAATGAGGTATTTCGTTGGATTTGGTACGCATCTTGTTGAATGTGCTTTATTACATGCTTTCATGATCATTGTTATCATGTGAACTACTTTGCAAGTTAATCAACCATTCTTTCAATGTTCTTGTGTGTCTCTTCCAGGATAGTAGTATTACTTTTCTTCTAGAGGCTTACTCTGTCTTTTCCCTTTCACGAAAGTAACTTATATACATTATGATTTTAAGGGTCATAGCTTACAACTAACTTTCTTGTTTCAAATATTATTTGTATAATCTCTTATGTCGATAATTGCAACTAAGGAAAATCCCAAAGTATAATGGTAGTTGGGCCTTTTATCTGGATGAGGCTCATACTTTGAACGGTGCGAAAAGTAGTTGGGACTTGATACCAAGGATACCTCTTGTGTTGGAAAACTTCCAACACCATCAATACACTATTAGAACCCCAGGCGGCGAGTGGTGAAGATAAAAATGCAACATTCTAACCTCAGTCATATTAGGTTCCATGCATGTGCCTGAGGGCCTATCATCCATCAGACCTCCATCCCAAAGTGTAATCAGTTGGCACTAAGAATTTCATGTTCTTGTTTATGTATCGTGGTCAAGTGTAGTAGGGAGTTATAAATGATAAATAAAGGGTGTGGGATGAAATTTTTTAATTAACAAAGAAATCTTGAATAAAAATTTGTGGAATGAAAAATTAAAAGGTAGAGCATAAAAAATGGGCAGAACCACATGAGATATATCAATCCCATCAAAAATAGAGGGTAGTACCTATAGTTGACATAGAAAGATACACGAGTACAGTTTGGATGAGGTGGAACTAAACTAGAGAGATTGAAATCAAACCAGATTGAATACATAGTCATTATGAGGTGTTGTTGTATATGTTGTATGTGTAGATAAGCTAAGATTTAGAGCTAGTACGAGATTTAAGATTACATATCTAAAGCACAATGATTTGATTTTGGAGAAGAGAAATTGAATTCTAAGTATATTTGAGAAGGAGAATGTGTCATTTTGTGAGGACCCTGATTGGATTAGAAAGGAAAATAAGGAAAGGTGGTTTTAGAGAAAATATGAGTAGAACTAAGATGCAAACAATTGATTCAATAACATTTTATATAAAGAGACGGTGCATCTGAGTATGAAAGTTTACCAAAGACGGATTTGATATGTTAAGCAAGTAGATGTTTCAAAAAAAGGGTGATTGGAGTCCCCTTAAGGTCATTGTTTGTAATGATTAGGGAGTTAGTGCTTCCAATAAGTTAGTTCTTGCAAAGAAAACAAGTTTGGATCCTCCTCTGGGTTAGACACTACATAATGTGATACAACTTGAAGTTCAAGGTAACATTTATATCATAAAAAAGAGAAATTTCATTTCCATGTAAACATCTTCTCTAAAACATTTATGTGATTGGTGCATTGTTATCTTTTATAGTATTTCTAGGTTTGTTAAATTGGCTAAATAATTAAAATGTTGAGCCATCCCCTCTTAGTATTTCCTAGTTTTCAACAATTGGTATCAAAGTGGTTCTTTTAGCAATAGTCTAGCAATTGGAAGGAAAATATGAAAAATGGCCAACTAGGATGGATATGATAGGAATGAATTATACATTTTAGAAACTAAGAATGAAAATTTACATAATGTCTCTTGCTGTCAATGGTTGGGATACAATGAAAAATTACTATAACAATCTAGATGTATTTCTTGTTCACTTACAATGCTAAAGAAATGAACACAATCCTATGTGGTTTTCCTAAATGTCAATTGGTTACAGTGATGTAATACACAACATCCAAAGAAAATTGGGATAAGTTGAGGAGATTTTATGAAGGCAATAGTAAGATAAGGAAAGCTGAACTACAAGTCTATAAAATGCAGTTTGATCCCTTAACAATGAATGAGCACAAGAACATTATCATATCTTTCCTTCATGTGGATAAAATAGTCAATCCCATAAGAGAAATTGATAAACCTATCGATGGGTCCTTTGTGGTTCAAAACGTGATTAGATGCCTTTTTTTAGAATTAGAAAATAAACCGACCTTGAGACAAATGGTTGGCTTTGGTAACAACATGCTATGGGAATCTATTGTGCAGATTCTGCAAAATGGACAGGTTTTCAAACCCTCAACGAGTAAAATTGACATGACACTACAGAACAGTGGCTAATCACGACTCTAATTAGCAATTACGATTGTTCATATTTTCGCGAATAGGGGTTGGGAAATCAACACAAGGTAGTATTTCTTGGCACAAGAATGGATCTGGCGGCCTTCATTGGAGGTGGCCCATGACCTTCTTAAATCTTCTAGCCTTGATACCACTTTGATAGATGTATACTGAAAAAACCATAAAATAACATCGTAGGGAGTTGTCGTTTAATAAATTGTTTGATTTAATTCTTTAGAGTATAATTAACAAATTTGAGTTCCATAATGAAAAAAAATTATTGATTAAAATTTAATAGGGAAAAAATATGAAAATATAGAATTTAAAAATCCGTTATGTTTTTAAATTTTAAGAAAAAAATCTATATTTTCTATCGTTAAAATTATTTTTGTTTAATTATTTATAAATTGAAATAATTAGAAATATTATACTTGTATATAATATTATATAAATCTGTTTTTGGAAAAACAAATACACCCAAAAATATCATTTTTTAAAAAAGAAGTGCCAACCTCAAATCAAAGATTTTTTTATCTCTTAAAAATAAGAAAAATAACGTGAATATTGATTGATAACTTGAAAACTAAAACTCTACCAGTAGAATAGCTTTATTAGTCAATCTTGTTAGAAAGCACATTGGAGAGGAGTTATTTATATGGTAAATTCTGTTCTTTCCGTTAAAGGCTGCAAATCCTATGTTTCTACCATCTGTTCCCTCCATTGATTGTGGGCATGTCAAGTCCGCATTTCCTATTATAACAAGGGAAAATGGAGATGTGTTTTTTGTTTAGCTAGAATATTACGGGATTCTCCCTCATCCATCCATAATTCTGACTCCATCTATGTCAGTTTTGTCATAAATAGAAACTAATTTCGAATCGAATTTAACTGAAAGGAATTGCCGAATATTCGAATTTTTGAGCGTGATTCGGCCGAATTTGGTAACTATTGTACTTTAGAGTCGATTTAGAATAAATATGTTAGTCGTACCTCTCACATACTTTACTAGTAGTTGATCAATTTAACATTCTAAAATTAACTCCAACTAATAGTTGGCTGAACTCAATGACCGATGGCTCCGTATTGAAAAACTGTGATTTCCTGCGGGCCTCACGGATCAATGACGACAAAACAAACTCAAGGGTCGGGCGCATTCTACTGTCATAAGAAAAGTACACGAAAGTGCACCCACCATTCGTCATGATTCATGATCACTAAGTTGATATAACGAACGATTTAGAATGTACAGAAGGGAACGGTAAATTTAACGGAAAGTATAACGGAAAGTATACTGTGACTAAGTTGATGAAACACACGATTTACAGAGGGTGGCAGAGAACACCAATTTTAATGCGAAGTACATAGGGAAGAAATAGACATTTTTGGCAGGGCGGCAAGGGGATGAGTTCATTGCCGCGGATAAGCACAAAGAGATTATTGTCACGATCATAAAATAAAATAGAGTAGAAATTCCATGTAAATCGGTCATTGTATAGCTCACGCTTGGCTTTCAAGGATATTTTCAAGGTATTCCTTGGATGGAGTTCTATTAGCATCACCTACGTTGGACAAGTTCATTTTCGAACCTTCGTCAAAAGCTTAAACACTTTTTGAATAATAACCATTTGTTTTTCAAGTTACATGACAAAATAGGGCATTAGATTATGTTTTATTTCTGAGACAAGAGGCTTGAGACCAGATATCAACTTTCACTGATTGAAGTAATATATACTTTATTTAAGGGGATGTAAATGTATAATAATTAAATAATATATTTGAACTTTGCCGTCCTCAATTGATTGTTTTAAATAAAAATAATAATAGAATTTTTTTCATTACTTCTTTTCAACCAACCATCCAATATGATTCATTGTCAAAACTAAAATATATATTATTCTAGATTAGATCTTTCTAGATTTCTAGGATTTTAGATCTTTATACACCACCATTAGTTTCTA
>APFE031656463.1:50417-125725 GCA_000404065.3 Pinus taeda
AAGTTATTTATGTGGGTGGACTTATACGTCGTTATATAAATATGGAATGTTTAAAAAGGAAAAGGATAAAAGGTGTTTTATGTTATTGCATTTAAACCAAAAGAAAATGGAAAAAAAAAATTAATAATAAGATGTTTTAGGTTTTCCATTTGAATCAGTAAAATGGAAGAGACTGAAAAATGATAAATATTGGGACAGAATGAGAAGTGTATTTTTACGTAGTTCCTTCTTTTGGCTTGATTATTCCCTCTCATCTAACTTGTACTTTATTTTGATAAACCGTCGCCCTCGTCCTTCGCTTCTTAGTTAAAAAGTGTTTCTGTTTTCTGAGGGATTTTTGCAAAACCTCAGACCCGACGGTATATTCATCACCAGCCACCGAACATAAATAAATAACTTACTGAGCAATTTTAATCTCATTGCGCGCACATATACCACCGAAATTCAACAAGAAAATGAGAAATTAAGTAAATCCGAATATACAGGCATGTTGAGTGGTTCTAGCCGAAAATGCAATTGAGAGTTACGTAAATTTAAGCGATGCGAAAACAGCTAAAGGGCCTCGTGCGTTTGAAAGACCGGATAGGTTGTTTAATTACAATTACGTTGCAGTTATTCCAAAGAACTTTTAAATTATTTTCGACATTCCTTTTCTCTTGCTGCCATCCGTTTTAGATTACCGAGGCATTCATGTTTCTCCTCGATGATCTCTTATGATTGGGCATAAATATAACTCCGATATGAAGTTATGAACTTAATGGTAATGGTAAAAATCGGAAAAAAGTGTGATGAGGTACCGAAACAGACCATGAAATGAGCACTTATCATCATTTTTCAGAGTTTATATTGTTGGAAGAATCTCTACATTTTTATGGAATCCATATCGAATCTGGAAATTTTAGTTACTTGTTTGGAATGTTTACAAACACCTGTGTTTTGGTGTAATGGAAAATCTCTACATGCTATCAAAGCTGAAGCCAGGTTCAATTCCCTTAGTTGCATTTGAGGGAAATTTTAGAAAAATCACCACATCTCTATGGAATGTGTAATTTGAACCCTGAGAATCCTAATTACTAGTTTAGAACAATTACCAACACTTACAAATTTTAGTGTAACCAAAAACCTCTACACATATAAAATAATAATAATCTCATTCCATGTGTTAATCTTATACCTAACCATTTTTATTTTTTATTTTTTTCATAAAATCATCTTACACGTAAACATATTTCATCCAATATGAACACAGGCTTTTCCTCAACACATTTCATTCCATACAATATTCATAGACGTACACAAAAGTAAGATATGCATCTCGAAGAATTTGATTAGACGTGGAACTTAAGAAAACGTGATTCTGTGGTCGAACGATTCTATAAAAACTTAAAAGTGAATTACGATGGATTTAGACACGTAGGTATATAAAAGCAAATGCAGACAGGAGACAACTTCTTATATAACTACTAAGTATTTATCTCTAGTGAAGCTCCGTACCCCATGGAGCAGAATTGTCACAGACCAGGGGGTTCGTCGTGCCCTATTCCTGGACTATGACCCACAGGAAAATTCACAGCGCCATCGTTCATTGTTGTCTTACTATGCTCGTAATTTTCATGAGGGGAAGGGTCTTTTGCCTTCTGAACACTTTCATGGCTACCTCTACTATTAGTAGATCTCACCAACTTGCTCTTCCCAACAACTTCGTTGCCGAGAAAAACGTCGTCGTTCCCCTTAGGGTTATTTCTCACCGCAACGCTATATGGCGGGATAAACCGAGCGTTGGCCAATGAAAAGGCGTCGACAAGAAACAAGAACAGAAGTATAAAAACAGCCATTTCGGCCTTCATTTGTAAATGAACGCCCAGATTCTAACACCTTACAATTAAGTACTTCAGAGGTTCCTCAAAAAACAATCCACAATAGACAGGCAAAGAGAAGAACGATCGAATTGGCTGAGTTCTTAACAGCCATATATATAGATATTTCTCCCATATATTCTGGTTAACATAAGCATAGATGCTTCGGAATATACCCAAAATACCCTGTCATGTGGTACTGCAACCAAGCAATATCTTTAGTGCTAAATTCCTGTTATCAATGATATGAACCATTTGCCATACATCTTTCGCTGTTCATCTGTCGATTTCCTCCCCAGATTCATTGCGATCTTTCAGTGTCTGTCCTCCAGATCCGATCTACATCATAGTAAATTGCATTTTTATGGCAAATCATGTACAGCTTCTTACATTGGTATATCCTGTTCGGGACCTTTATGACAACAATCTGTCGTATCTGTATCACAACAGAGTCTTTGGTATCTGTACGTGCTACTGGAATGATCTTTATCTTGACTTATGAGTATCACGCTCATGTACAGGTAACATGCTTCCAGCTCGAAATAATATGGCAGTTCATATTACAATCTTTTGTTATCGAGAGTCACTTATTTTAACCATCAACTCCCAAAGTTAAAAGAATCTTGCGCAATTTCCTTTTGATAAGCGGTTTTTTGGTTTTATTCGAAGCTTTAATGCTTACATTGTCGTCACTCTGGCGGGGACCAAACTTCCCAAACAACCATTAGAGCCTCTCCTATTATTAATATTGTTTATTGTGTCTAACTATGAGAAAGAGACCTAATAGGTGCCACCTCTCATATAAAATAATTTTGGTCATATAATGTTGGCATTGTATTTCATATTTGTAATCCCTTGGTAGTTGAATTCAATATTTCTTGGTCTAAATTTTTACTTGATTAGCATCACGAGTGTGTTACTCCATGACCAGAATTTATGACCAAATTTTGTTTCCATCAGAACATTTGCATCGTTGTGTGTGATGTGACCATGGATGTAAATATTAAATGTTATATGATCTCCATAGGATTGAGCATGATTATCAATATTTATATATTCACTTGTTATGTTTGTTATGAGTAGCATTCGCAATCGATTTCGCATATTTTATGAGTCTTTCGCATATTTTATGAGTCTCTATTGGGTGGTTCATTATTTCATTTCATATTACTTTAGTATATCAAAAAAGCCCTAACACATTGTATATCCTTGTCATCTCTTTAACTCACACATGCATGAATGTGTTTTTGGGAAACATACCTTCGCTAATGAGGCTTGCCCACATTTTGTTCCTGCATTTACTACATCACCTTCGGTTGAGATTTCCGATTGTTAACAACTCCCAAGACCCTACCATGTTGTGATTATCACCATTTGACAATTCTCTCATCTTTGCAAGAGAATTATGTTGGTCAACAAGGACTTTTTGTGTGATGTAGGTGCATAGACCAAGCACAAGATGTAAGAGTCTGAATGAGATTTTACTAATGTGATGGAACTGTCACATGGTAATGTTAGGAGAAATTTTTTAATTTTTTTTAAGAAATTGTAAATATTTACATTAGGAACTATGTTTTGATTTTTAGAATAAGTTCGAAGAAGTTATATTCTAATCTAAATACAGTTTTTTTAGTTTTCCCTTATTTTGGGTAGAAGGGGAAATGATTCATCCTCTATGACTCTTGGTTGCCATGATCGATTTCTTTTGAAACAATAAAAAAAAAGAGTGTTTGGGGAGAAGGAGAAGACTAAACGAAAGAAGCTCTTTAGAAAGGAGAAGAGAGAGGGAGAGATGAGAGGAACTCATGGTTTCTCTACCCAACTACAGTCCTGAGTTTTGGAGATGCCTGTACCTTCAATCTGTGTGAACGGAAGGTATTTCTCTTTGTGAGTGATGTAAATGAATGGAGATTTTGAAATGTAAGTTATGTGCTTGCTAAATAGTTGAAATTGAATCAAATACCTATGTTTAAACCAAATTGGTTTCTACTTATGGGTTGTTTTGACTGTAATTTTTATTCTTGTGCTTTGGTAAATGGCCTTTATGAAAACCTGTAGCTTGTTGTAATGATTTATAATAACATTTCTGAAATCATTCACCCTCATAACGAAGTTGCCATGACGAGTTATTATAGTGCTTTACCTCCTCTCTATCTTCAATGAATTGAAGAAAAGAATGCCACTAGTTTGGAATCTTCTTTGCAAATTTGTTTAGAATATGAACAAAAACTTAGGGGAACAAGTGTTCTTGTTGAAAGTCAAACTAGCTAGACTTATATGGCCTCAATCTTACAAATTATGCAATACAAGAGAAATAGGTTGGTTTCATATAAACATAGAAAAAAATCATAGCCTTAGAGCCCTGTTACTAGACACACACATGTAGCTCAACATGTATATCAACCTCCTACCCTTCACTCATAACCATGGTGTGGCTTTTGCAAAAAATATCATGATGGTAAAACCTGTTAAGTGCATCAGGTTCTTAGTGAAATGACTTTTGGAAATAAGATTGATCTTACAATATCTATCTCAATTGGGCTAATGAAGATGATGTTTTAGCTACCAAAATAAGAAATGTATATAAAACTCGAATAACTAAAGAACAATCCACCAAACAACACTTTAAAAAAAGACACTCAAATCCTTCTCACTATTGCCCATCTATAAATAAATTCACTTCAAACAAACATGTATATTCTTGCAAATCCTCTTCTTCCAGTTTGTTGCATGGTTTCAATATTCTCACCCAAATGGCTAGTACCAAAGCTGATGTTTGACTACTTGACATGGCCACAATTCCCTCGCAACAAAAACCATTAAATGACTTCCTTCAAAGGAAAATTATTGCATAAATAAATTATCTAGAGGTTTAATCACAAGGTTCTCGAAAAGATGATATTTTCAGTGCTAATAATCCATATACTCCTTTCATCAGCCCTCCTTTCTATGTATTAGTGAAAATTTAAGCCGAAATAGCTCATTTATGTCTTGTAGATGGTGGATAAGGTAAAAATGTTATCCCTAATATTATTATGGAAGAACAGGGATTACAACGTATTGATGATACCCTTGGGAAAATTAGAAGTTTTAACAATTAACTACAAGAGTCTATAGGTACTATCAAGGATGTTACCTTAGCTACTTGTTTCCATCCCAAAATTAGAACAACTTGTGACATACAGGTGGTTGACATGCCTGTCTCAAACTAATCTCTCATACTCGGTAGAGATTGGCAAGTTAAAACAGGTGGATATCTATCACTTAATGGGACACACAAAAGCATTCCAAATAATGTTAAAAATGTCATCGTATTCTAGGAAGGATGTATACTCTCTTTTTACGGAGGATGATATTCACCCTCCATTAGAGCCTCAATTTGACAACCAAATTTGGTATCCCCATTTTGGCGGTGCCTCATGTGACGAGGCCACTGGTGTAGGTATCCTTTTATACTCAGGTCAAGGAAAACTATATCAATATTTCTATAGAATTTAATTTGATGTTACTAATAGTGTAGTCAAATTCAAGGACCTCCTCCTTGGGATTGAGCATGTTGTTGCTTTAAGTTGCAAAGTCATAACTACCTATGGTGATTTTGAACTCATTTTTAATCTGGTCAAGAAACATTACTCTCCTAATAACAAGGTCATCAAATGTTACAGCCAACCAGTCTTAGAAAATATTTCTTTCTTATATGATTTCAATATCACACATGGTCATAGGGAATTGAATGCTTTAGTTGACCAACATGCTACGTATGCTTCTAATATATCATGACAAATCCTCCTTGATAGGCTTCACTATATTTTCCAATATTTATACTCGTCTCATCTATCAAGAAGACTAAAAAATCTTCCAATATGACAAAAGTATATGTGTCTTCCTCCAGAAGGAATGAGATGATGATAATCAAATTATCTCTTTAAAATAAAACAAACTTTGTCTCGGACTCTCTCCTCTAGAATATTCTTTTTCTTCCAGTGATGTACCCACATTAAAAAATAAATAGACGATGATCCTAAGATATTGCAGATTGGAGCCCAATGTTCTGACCAGGAAAAGTAAAAATTTGTTTCCATTTTTAAGTAATTCATAGATGCCTTCACCTGGTCATCCAAAGATCTTCATGATTTTAATCTTGTTATTATAAAACATTCGATTACTATCAAACGAGATGTGAATCCTATTAGAAGAAGACAAAGACTTGTTAGTCCCACTCTCAAATCCACCATTTGTAAAGAGATAGAGAAGATGCTTAATGCACGTGTCATCTTTGTTATAAAGTATTTGGAATGAGTAGCTAATTTGGTCCCAATTAGGAAGAAAAATGGGGATATTCTACTTTTTTTAATTATAGGTCCTTCAACAAACCTAGTGTGAAGCATAATTTTCCCTACAAAATATGGATCAAAATTTACAATAGGTTGTTGAATCTCAAATGGTGTCACTTCTAGATAGGCTCTCTAGTTACCAACAAGTTCACCTGGGAAATGATGATAATTTCAAAACCAACTTTACCACACGTTGGGGAACTTTCTCTTACTAATGCATACCATTTGGCTTAATTAATGTAGGAACCACCTTCAAAATAACCATGCAATCGTCTTTCAATGAACTCAATGGGAAGATTATCCAAATCCATATTGATGGCATGATTGTTTATTCAAGTACAAAAATAGTGTCTTTGACCATCCGAGACATGTCCTCTTGCAATGTCGACACTTCGGTGTTTCCCTCAACCCTAAATAATATGTCTTTTGCATCACATATAGGATATTATTAGGACATATTTTCTCATAAGAATGCATTAGCATTGATCCTAATTGAATTACACCAATTAAATACCTCCCCCCACCAAATTCCAAGAAAGAAATTCAATCCTTGATGGGTAATATTAACTTTGTGTGAAGCTTTGTTAGTGATTTTTCTAAGATAATCAAACCTATTCATAACCTAACTAAAAAGAATTAGGAATTCAAGTGGGATTATTATGCACAACAAGAGTTTATAAGGATTAAATACTTTATTGCATCTGCTTCGATGCTAGAAAAACTAGATTTTACAAAAGAAATCATTATTTATATTAATTTCATGAAGGAAGCCTTCTCTAGAATTCTTATGCAAAAAAGTGATCTATGGAAAAAACATTTAATTTATTTTATGAGTCAAAGCTCATTTGGTTAAGAATCTAGATATTCCTTAATTGATAAATATGAATTTTCATTGGGAAAAGAAAAATTTAGACATTACATCCATGGAAAATGAACGTAGGTTGGCATCCCTTTGCCTACAGTTAAATTTCTATTCTCACATATCTTACTTCTAGGAAATGTTTACAACTGGTTAGTCAAGATACAAGAACATGATTTAACAATTTCAACCTCCAAAACTATAAAGGGACATTAATTGGCATTATATCTAGTGAAACATTCCGAGCCAAGTGTTTCAAGTGATGATGATGAGTCACTATCTACCTTGTTTTTTAGTCAATCAATAATTGGTCATAAAATTATTAGATATGGTTTTTATTTTCCTACAATATTTACTGATTGTTATTGGTATGTGCAAATTTACAAAGACTTCCAAAAAGTAGTAGGAAGAGAAAAAATCCATGATATGCCCCTCCACCAGGTAATTCGTGAGTTTGATTTCGTTAAATGTGGATAAGGTTTCATTGGACACATAAACCCTCCTTATTATACAAGTAATATATTCATCTTAAGTGTCATTCATTATTTCATCAAGTGGGATACAGTGTGCCTTCCAAAGTGTGCTGGTGGAACTGGACAGAGGGACCCTTATCATAGCAACGAAGTCATGGGTGCTTGAATATGGTGGAAATGGCTTATTGTACCATTCACTCCCTGGGCCACTATATGGATAGCAAAATATGCCAGTAATCACCCAACAGAAGATCTAATATCAATGTTAGAAGCTAGCATGGGCTCCCTAATCTGGAATTTAGCCAAGAAACATAGAAGCCTAATTCAACAGCATAGTTTCCTGGAGGTTAAGGATGGCAACACAACAAGGTTCTGCGCAGATTCATGCCAACAACAACCAAAGTTAAAGGATCTAATCTCATCTCTGCAACTTTCGGAGTAGGATATGTAGACTTATGACAAAGTCAAAATTTTTTGGAATCCCTCTACAACACAAGGAAACAGGGTTTGGATTAAGGCAGATCAAATCTTAAGGCATGGAACAACATACATTCAACAGACTCTTGATACAAAATTAATGAAGAGGAAAATACAATACTCAGATGAAAGGGATATTCTTAGATGGGGCTATGAACAAAAAAATATGTGGATAAGATCTCGTTGGACACATCAACCCTCCCTATTATACAAGTAATATATTCATCTTAAGTTCCATTCATTATTTCATCAAGTGGTAAGAAGTTGTTCCTCTGAAAAATGAGTGTGATGAGCAAGTAATCGAATTATTATAAAATAATATTTTCTAATGGTTTGGACTGTCTATTGAACTGAATTTAAATAAAGGGCCTGGTTTCATATCTACCAACTTCACTCAATTTTTTTAGCAATATCATGTCAAACATTCTATATTGTCAACATATTACCCTCAAGGTAATAGTTGGTTGAATCTACCAAAAAAAATATTATTAAAACTTTCAAGAATTTAGTGAATGAAAAATTGTGTATCTGGTACACAATATTCAAATTTGCACTTTGGATAGATCATAACACCATCATGCCTAGCACAGGTGCCTCTACCTTTTAGTTTTTCTATGGGAAAGAGTTAATTCTTCTAGACAAATTGGAACATTTCATTTTCTCTAATTGTACAATATCAAGAGTTAACTACAAGTAATATCCTTCAAAGAGTCATAGATTTGTTGGCTTTAGGACATAAGAAAAATCATTCTTTGGAAAATATGCAATGAATAATGAAAACTATCAAGAAATATTTTGATAAGGAACCTAATAATGTATTTTTTGTTCTTGTACAAAATTTCCTTTTATGGGATGTAGCTCAGACTAATGAGGGAAAAAATCATAAATTTCAGAAACTATGAATTGTCCTTTTCATAATTTTCTCACTTGTGGGACCAAATATATATCTCCTCAAAGATCCCAAAGATAGTCACCTCCCTTACACCACTAATCGTCACATATGAAACCATTTGTGGAAGCGAAATTAGAATAAATAATTATGAGAAAATAATGACCTTGTACATAGTTTTCCTTTTATTTTTTCCTTTCAATTTTGTTATATTTTTCTATCATTTTCAACCTATTAAGGTTTTATTTTCTGCTATAGTTTTCTTTCTCTTAAAAACTTCTTTTCATATTTCATTTCATTTTTGATAAAACTGATTATGTTTCCTACTACTTGTTTTCTAAAAAATCAATAAATTTTATGGGCAACATATCGTTGAACAAGTAACAATTATAAAGGGAAAATTATTATCTAGTATTTTACACTAAACTTTCTAAAATAACTGTATCTTTCTCAAATAATACATTTTTCTAACAATTGTTTTGCATAGGAACCAAGTATTCTTCCTCCTTATCATTACATGAACAATTCTTAAAGTCTTAAACCTTATCATTACCTATGTAAGTCATCATAAGGTTTGTTTCTCAAGTCGCAGTTCTCAATGCCCATGATTCCCTCCCTTTCAACAAAGTACAACCTTCTCTTTTACGTTCATTTACCTTCTATATATCCAAATATTTTGAGTCCTAACCAACATTGAGAGTCTCCCTGTGAAGTCATTAATGTTGACGATGGTTAACACTGACTAAATGCACAAACCATTGTCTATGCTAAAATTGATCTCTTCTATGATTAATATTATTTATTGTGTGTAACTATTAACAAGAGACATAATAGGTGGGGCCTATCATTTAAAGAAAATTCTCAAAAGGGAACTACCTCTAAAAATTAGGTTAATATTCATGACATAATTGATTCATTGAATTATCATTATTTATTTTTATTAAATCAAATGGATGAATGACCCATAGGAATATAAAATATGTTTGAAAGCAAATATATAACATATATATATATATATATATATATATATATATATCAAATATTAAAAAAATGTTTGAAATGAAAGTGTTTTTATGTATTGTTGTTCTCAAGCGGTCACTTTTATATGTTTCTTATTGTTTGTTGGGTACCTATTTTTACCAATCCTCTTGTTGCAATAATATTTGACGATTATGAGAGATAGAATATATGTTAATATTTTCGAAAGAAAGGTCTCAAGAATCCTTGTTCAGAGCATATTTCTATAACGTATTCAATGAATATAGTGTTATTCCAAAGTTTTGATGCCCAAGATACAACCTTATTACAAAAATACCATATGTTATGGCTCATGATTTGATGGGATTTGGCTTATGCGAAATTCAAACAATGTTTAATATGATGAGCATGAACTGCAATATATTCGTCATCACTCTGGTTTAATGAAGGTTATGTTATGGAAAACGTATTCCTATTTACCATAACGATGCAGATGAGGGGTTTATATGTGATTAATGACCATAATTTTATGTTTCTCGCCATATAACATTTCATTGGTGTGATCCTTAGCTAATGGGAAAGTTATATGTTTGGAAAAATACTAAGATGGGGTGAATTAGTATTTTAAAAAACTCACAATAGTAATTTTTTATTCTAAAATGTGTATGTGACATGACCTGACCCAACTAGTGTATAAAGATGACTGTTGTAAAAGAAACTAGTGTATGCTCAGTAAACTTGTAAAAAAATTATTTCTTTATCTATCAAACTTGAACCAGAATTTAAAAGATTTATCAGGCATTTTATAAGATGTAAACAAGTGCATTAAGAATAGAACAATGTATAACACATAAGTAACACACATGAACACTAGGATTTAAGGTGGAAACATAATGTGGGAGAAAACCACCACTATTTTTGCCTTAGTCTTCAAAACTTATTAATATAAAAAACTTGTTACATTCTTGTACTAAATCAGAGTCATACCAATACACAAGAACTCACTTGCTGAAGGCTACAACCTTCACTCGTTCTCCACCTCCTACTACAAGGGAGCTCCAACTGCCTGATTTGATCACCAACTACTACTGGCTAGAAGATTCGACTTCCTCACTGAAGGCTCCAACCCTAAAAAACATCCATGGACAACATTTCATGAATTTTCACATGAGATCCAATATCAACACTTATGCTCAATCATCACTGTAATACAATCATCAATCTATGGCACACAAAATCAATCAATCAATGAAACCAAATCAACTGACACTTAATCAAAACTCAACCAATCACTTGGAATAGTCAGATCATTGTAACCAATACATAGAGCTCAAGTTAGAATACTACATCAATACATAGAATCAATTGCAACCCTGGTCTTTCAAATGCCAAAATGTATATGCTATATTGCTTGAGTGGACCAGCATGTATACACGATTTTCTGTAGAGGAACTCGCATACAGATTTTAATATACTAAAAGCTGAAAGCTTGAGCACTGCAATTCTGAAAAGGAACATTGACTCATACTTGGAACTATTACAACACTCTAAAATAGTGACAAAATTGTCTCTAATCTCTAATCACAACCAACAAGTAATCTTAATATTATTCAATCAATCCATAACTACATTCAACTTCATCATTCAATCATTTCTACTTCAGACATTGTCATTTAACCCAGATCAATCATGAGGGGATTATTGATAGAAAACAGAGAAGCAACAACACTTATTAGGTTCATTAGTAATTTATTAACATAAAGCCTTACTTTGTATACAGAGTTTGAAGAAGCGAACATGCATGTATAAGCACTTTTCATGAGACCAACTTGCATATAGATTTGCAAATTTTGAACTAAAATTAAGTAGATGTTTAGAAACTTTGGAAACTTGGATTTGTTTGGAGGGAACATACTCCAATTTAACCTTTTTCTCAAGCACTTGTTCTTGTAGAAAGTGATACTGAATAGGAATATGTTTGGTATTAGATTGCACAACAAGATTTTTTGAAATACTAATAGAACTTCTATTATCACATAGGATGGATATGTTATAAAATTATATATTACAGAGAAATGGGACACACAAAATATATTGCAGAAATATAAAAATGGAAAGCCCATAAAACAAGAGAGACACAAATATATGTGGTTCACCCAATTTGGGCTACATCCATAGAGGAACAACTAGTCCTTCATTTTATATTATCTAGAAAAATGAAGAGATACAACTTACAATAGATACAATGTAATTCCCTCTTCACTCTCACACACTCTCCTATCTATTTCTCGCTCAAAATATAGATCGACATAGTTGCAATACAATTCCCTCATATATAGCAAGGGGTTTATTTCTAGGTGAAAAAACCTAAATTAAACGTAACTTCTATGTTCAAATTTCCGCCTAATTGACGACCTAGATTGACTACGAATTATAACATTTTACAAGGAAATTTCAATACTGCACTTGATCCCCCACGAGGGGGGGCTCCAAATAATCGTCGTCGCCCCGTTGGACCCCCTTGGCGGCACACATTTACAGGCTGTGTTTCGGCCACATTACGAACTCGGGTCCAATGCAGTGATACCTCTGAATAAAGAAGATAATTAGGCTCCACACCCAATAGGATATGGGTGGAGAACATTTGATTTGTATATCATGTAATGTTTTCATCATCTAGAGAAGTTGTGTGCAATAATATGCAACAACAACATATTTTTCTTCATATGTGGATAAGGAAATGGAACTTTGCTTCTTACTGAAACAAGATACCAATCAGGGTGCCATGTAAAATGAACATCCACGAGTGCTTTTTTTGTCATCAACATCTCTAGCCCAATCCACATCTGTGTATGCATGAAGGGTAGAATCTGCATCTTTAAGATACCATAGACCAGAGGCTTGGGTTTCTTGGAGATATTTGAATGTTCTCTTTATTGCCTAAAGATTTGATTCCCTTGGATTAGCTTAGAAATGTCCAACAATCCCAATTACATGCATTATATCTGGTTTGGTACTTGTTAGATAAAGCAAACTTCCAATCATAGACCTATACTCTGGTTGGTTTACTATGGGAGATTCATCATTAGAACTGAGGCTACATCCTTTCATCATGGGAGTACATATATGTTTGCAATCTTCTATCCCATACTTCTTCAGAATCTTCTTCATATATTTTGTTTGTGGGAGAAAGATGCCATCTTTTGCTTGTTGCACTTGCCGACCAAGAAAATAGGTTAGTTCCCCAACTAATGGCCTTTCAAATTATTGTTGCATTTCAAAAGAAAGGTTTTGACTCAAATATTCTTCATTACATCCAAAGATGATATCATGAACATAAACAACAATAATTAGCAGTTTATCACCCTCAAGTTTTGTGTACAAGTTGTTGTCTGTGGATCCTTTTGCGAAACCTTGTTGTTGAAGATATTTATCAAGATGATAATACCATGTACATAGAGCTTGTTTTAGCCCATATAAAGCCTTTTTGAGTTTGCATACAAGGTTTTCATAATTCCCCAAAATGAGTCCTTCTTTTGTTCAATATATACTTCTTCTTCTAGACCTCCATTAAGGAAAGAAGATTTTACATACATTTGATAAACTTTGAAGCTTCGAAAACCTAAAATTGCAAGAAACATTCTTATGGCTTGAAGTTTGGCTACTGGTGCAAATTTTGCTTCAATGTCTATACCTTCTTATTGCGCATAACCTTTACAATCAAGTCTAGCTTTGTTCCTAATGACCTCTCCATTTTCATTCAACTTCATTTTAAATATCCATTCTGTCCCAATAACATTTTTATCATGATGTCTTCGAACCAATTCCCAAGTATCATTTTTTTCCATTTGATCAACTTATTCAATGATGACCTTAACCCGACATTCATCTTTACTAGCTTGATTTACATTTTGTGGTTAAATGATAGATAATAAAGGTAGATAACTAGAATATCCTACAAGGGTTCTTCTTGTTTGTATCCCAAATTCATTTTCGCTTAGAATTTGTGTTTCTAGATGATTCTTTTGAACATACTTGGATGGAATATTTTCTTTGTCAAATGTATCTTCTTTTGTTGCTTCATTAGTTTCTTCTTCTATATCATTGCGATTTGATGTGGGAAGGAATTCATTATCATCATCCTCTTTTGTTGATGTTACCTTTTTGGGCCTGTGCATGCTTCCTCAATCACAACATCAATGCACTTAATAATTGTCCGAAGTCCCTTATTGTAACATGTCTATCCTTTGCATATAGATGAGTAACCAAGGGGTATTACTTCATCTCCTCTAGCTTCAAACTTACGAAGTTTTTTATCATTATTTTTTATGAAACATTCTCTTCCAAAAAATCTAAAATGCTTTGCAGAGGGAGGCTTACCATACCAAAGTTCATATGGAGTTTTATTATTATTCACACGAACATGAGCCTTGTTGAGAATATTTACTACAGTATGTGCAGCTTCACCCCAAAATGTGTGAGGAGTTCTAGTCTCATTAATAATAGTGTGGGGCATTTGTTTAATACTTCTATTCATTCTTTCGACCACGCCATTTTGTTGAGGAGTTTTGGCTACAAAAAATTTCCTTTTTATGCCATGTTGTTCGTAGAATTCAAAGAATTCATCTGATTTACACTCTCGTCCTCTGGCAGATCTAAGACATTTCATTTTTAGATCTAATTGATTTTCAACTAATGCCTTGAAGACTTTAAATTTATCAAATGATTCATCTTTGTGTTTCAATAGAGCGATCCAACACATTCTAGAAAATTCATTAATGAATAAGATATAGTACTGTTCTCCATGAGGTGAATTTTTCCTTACTGGTTCACACAAATCAGTATGTATAAGTTCAATAGGCTTACTTTTTGGTCCTTCCTTGGAATTTAATTAAGCTCTGGTTTTCTTACTGAATTGACATGACTTGCATATGGTACTTTCTAGTATGGTGATTTAGGGTATATAATGAACAACTTTGAGCCTACTTGATTTTCTTATTTGAAAGAATCTTATATCTCCCAACATTCTATGCCATAACCCGTTTTCTTATGCCTTGCCTAGGTAGCTTTTTTGTGGCCACCTTTCACTATATACAGATTGTTGGGGTTCTGGTTCCTTTTATTATGGTATTTCCTATGTCAAGTTCACATACCTCACATTCTTGTGATTGGAATACCGCCTCGTTTCCTTGATAACACATTTGGATAACACTCAACACGTTATGCATTAATCCATCAACATAAATAACATTACCATATTAAAATTTTTCTTTTATAAAATCAAAACCTTTACCATTAATGACAATAGGTGAGTTATTTCCAAAAGTGACATTCTTTTCTTTCTCTAAAGCATTGTATGAAATAAGTTTATCTTTATCACCCGTCAAGTGTTTTGAGCATCTTCTATCAACGTGCAATTGATTTTCTTATCCTTCTGTAAACAATGTTATGCCACAACTTTTAAACTATAACTACTTCCTTTTCCATACCTTAGAGTTTTTAGATATTTGCTCCTTTTGAGATGTTGTCTATAATTTTCTCCTTTATTCAGATTCTTCATGTTGAAATTTATTGCAAAATGAACATTCAATTTCATCTACAAGAGGTGAGAAGATATTATAAGAGTTATTCTTAACTGATGTCCCATTCCTTTGTTTTCTTTCTTCTCTAGTCATGATAGTTTTGTATGCAACACATTGAGCAACCTTATGACCAATATTATGACATGAGAAATGTTGTCCATTAAAGAAGAAATCTATGTGATCACACAATCTTCTGGTGTTTTTTACCTTTTGATTAGTACTTCTGTTGTTGTTCATCCTTCGATTGGAGTGACAATAATTTACCTATGGAATTCCTTTATTCTTTTGCTGAGGACTAAAGCTTTGTTGACTAGTTTCTGCTCCATTACTAAAGTTTTTCTAACTGATTTTGTTACGTTACTGAAGCTTTTCTCACTGGTTTTTGTTGCATTATTGAAGCTTTTTTGAGTCGTTTTTGCTACATTTACATAGCTTTTGCTGGTCGCTAAAGACTTTTGTGTTTGAGATCTTTCTCCAATGTATCGAAGAGCTATCTTCATAAGAGGAGAGTGTTGTACCTTGATAATTTCATCTAAGTTTTCATATCCTTTAGCAAATCTAAGATTCAAAGTTTTTATTTTCTCAAGTTCCTTTATTAGGCTTACTACTTCACATTCTAAATCTCATTTTGATTTTCCTTTTCTATGATTTGATGCTTCAAAGTATTTATTGTCACTTTGTTTTCTTCCAAGCAAATTTTGAGTTGAGTAATTTCTTGAAGGAAATATTTTTATTTTGATGCATCCACAAATGTATCATTAAAATCGTTAGTATTTTTCTCAAGATCCATGAGTAATTTAATATCTTGATCAGATTCACCTTCTTCACTATTTGACAAGCCATCACTATCTTCATGAGTATAATAACTTCTTCTATTGTCAAATCATCTCCTATTAGATTTTGCAGTGTCCTTCCACTTGTCATGGTTGTTTGTATGAGAAGATTTAGTATAATTATGACCAACTCTACCAGAAGAAAAAAAATTGAAGGTAAGCTTACCTTTCAAACTTTTGGTGCCTAGTTGAAGCTTCTTTACAAAGTTCACCTCATCTTCTTCTAATATGTATCCTGATTCCTTGTGTTCTTCCTCTTCTTTTCCTTTTGCAAATGCTTTAAATGAAAATTCTCTGAATTCTGAGGGACATAATTTCCTCATTTCAAACGCAGATAGGATCCCATGAAGTTGAACAATAGTAAGAGTTTCCAAATCCTGCTTCTCTTCAATGGAAAACACTTTTGACTCAAATTTAGAAGTTAGAGATATTAATATTTTCTCTACTAAAGTAGGGTCCTTTATTTATTCACCCAATTTTTTCATGCAATATACAATCTCATCTATACATAGAGAGAAACTAGTAATAGATTCATCATTATGCATTCTGAGAGTTTGGATTTTAGCACTTCTTACCTTGGTATCACCTTTATCAATTTGAATGATTATGCCCCTTATTTCTTTTGCTCTGTTTAGCTGCATAACTTTGACAAATTTTGACTCTGTCAGGCGTCCTAATAATACATTGAAGAATTTGGCATTGGTTTCATATGTCTTCTTTTTTGTTGCACGTGTGGGAACTACAATTGGATATTGGTAAACTCCTTCCACAATTTTCCAAACATCTGCTTCAAGAGACTAGAGACAACATTTTATTCTTGTCTTCAAATATATAAAATTATTTTCATTGAAGAGTGGTGGTTTGATAGATGTCGATCCATCTTCATTTATCTTCTTGGGAAATCTTCCTTCAAGCAATCAAGCTTCTTTTGAAGACCTAGCTCTGATACCAATTTTTGGGAAAAATAGTAAGCGGGGGTGAATTAGTATTTTCAAAAACTCACAATAATAATTTTCTTTTTTGAAATGTATACGTCACATGACTAGACCCAACTAGTGTATATATGTGATTGTTGTAAAAGAAACTAGCATATACTCAATAAACTTGTAAAACAACTAATTCTTTATCTCTTAAACTTGAACCAGAATGTAAGGGATTTATCAGGCATTTGATAAGTAGTCAATAGGTTTAGTAAGAAAAAAATAAAGTATCACTCATAAGTAATAGACATTAACATTGTGATTTAAAGTGGAAACATAATGTGGGAGAAAACCACCATTGTTGTTGCCTCAGTCTTCAAAACTTATTAATTTCAAAAGATTCATATATTCTTGTACTGGTGCAGAATCATACCATTACATGGGAACCTACCTAATTAACGCTACAACCTTCACTCATTCTCCAGCTCGTACTGGAAGGGCGATCCAACCCACTAGTTTGATCCCGAGATACTACTGGCAGGAAGCTTTGACTTCCTCAATAAATGCTCCAACCGTCAGCAACATCCATGGACATGTTTCATAAATTTTCACACTAGGTTCAATATCAAAACTTATACTCAATCATCACAGTAATACATTCATCAACCTCTCACACATACAACCAATGAATAACTGAAAATAAATCAGCTGACACTTAATCAAAACTCAACAAAACATCTAGAATAGTATGATCACTATAACCAATACATAGAACTGAACTCATAATACTACATCAACACATAGAATCAACTGCAACACTAATCATTCAATTTTCAAAATGTATATCGTATTTCGCTTAGGGAAACCTATGTGTATACTTTCTTTTCTGTAGACAAACCCGCGTACAAATTTTAATATATTGAAAATTGAAAACTTGACCACTACAATTCTGAAAAAGAACACTAAACCATAACGATATCTACTACAACACTCTGAACGAATCACATAACTATCTCTAATATTCAATCACAACCATCAAGTAATATTAACATTATTCAATTAATCCATAACCACATTCAACTTCATCATTCAATCATTTCTACTTCAAACATTATCACTTAAACCAGATCAATCATAAGGGCATCCTTGACAAAAAACAGAGAAGTGACATCACGGATCAGGTTGATCATTGATTTATGAAAATAAACCCTTACATTGCATACACTAATTTGAGGAAGTGAACCCGCATGTACACGCTATTTTTCTACGACCAATCGTCATATAGATCTAAAAATTTTGACCTAAAATTGTGTAGCACTTCAGAACATCAGAAAGACCATGATCATAATATTTAGAGTTGAAAACATGTGTCAGTACTTAGATCTAGTCTATCCATGAGCAAATTGCACAATAAAAAGTCATTTAGGACGCATGATCTTGATCCATCATTGTATTCATCGGTGCATAATTATTCGATCTATGTGACAATTATGGTCATTACAATGCAAATATACTCCAGATTGAAGTATTAATCAAAACTCCTTTCACCTTCCCACTTAGAAATTTGATCTTCACCTCTTTATATAGATTAGACCTTATCCAATACCGCGGGTGAAAGCTACATAAGTTCGAGTGGTAATATTTGATGGTACAAATATCCATTTTCACGTTCATTACTTTGGGTCAGTACCATGGTAAGGACCCTTGCTGTTTAGAATGCCATGGTGCAAAAACCATACTCTACTTTTCTTTACCAAACTCGTGTGTATATGCGAATTGGATTAACACAACCCGCATATACTTATTGAACTTCCAAATTTATCATTCCTCTCCCTTTGACCTGCCATTATTTTTTCAAAGTAATCTGTCACATCTATAAACACATCCTATTTATACCTTTAACAAGTATATTTTCATCAAGATCCAATTCATCAAGTAAGTTTCCATTCAACAGATAGGTTCTCATCAAGGACAACTCATTAGGTAGGTTTCCATCAAGGACAACACCTAATTCATAATGCCAACAATATATGATGTTTCCATCATATTTCAAAGCTGTAATCCATTGCCATTGAATTTGATCTTTCTAGATATAAATGTTTGTTTAACGTGCATTTCCTATGTTACTCCATCGAAATTTGTTGCCAAACTTGGTTTCCATCATAAATTTTGCATTTTTGTGTGTGATGTGACCATGGAAATAAATATTAAATGCTATATGATCTTCATAGGGTTGAGCATGATTATCAAGCTTCATACATTCACCTATTATGTTTGTTATGAGTAGTACTCCCTATTAACTTGGGATTTTTTATGAGTCTCTATTGCATGGTTCACCATTTGACTTCATCTTTCTCTTGTATATTATAAAAACCATAACATGTTGCATATCCTTGTCTTCTTGTTCTCTCCGGCATGCATGGTAGGTATGCATGGACATGTCGTTTTCACCGTTTGACAATTCTCCCATCTCTGCATGTGAATTATGTTGGTTGATGAGGGTTTTCTATGTTTGGAGCTTAGTAGCGTGCCTTATATAAATTATATAAAGAATGAGTTTATGTTTATGATTCCTCTGCTTATGAGGTATGTACAAAATAATAGTCACTTGTTTTCTTCGTAGACTGCAATAGGTTTTCCTATTATACCCTACTCCCTTCCTTGTGTCTACATGTGAATATGTATGTATATTTTCTCTATTGGTTGGAAATTGAATTTACCCTGTAAACATATGAGTTTGAATTTGATTCCAATCACAAATCTCATTTAGCAAAATCCTTGTGCATTATTAGTAATACCCCTTGAGGCTCTAGGGCATTATGCTTATGTGGTATGGAAATTATTTAAAATATCTTGGTTATATATACATGGGTAGATAATTAACCACCCATGGTTGATTAATTATATATTTAATTATTTATTATGGATGTGGATTTTCCTCTTATATAACAACTAGTTTATCAGGCTCATTTGTGCTCTCAATGCCTATGGGTGATATCTTGATTTTTCTTCAAATTTAATCCATATTTACATTTGCAATGAAATACCATATTTTTTATATATTTCAATCAAATTCTAATAAGATTGCAATTTTTCCTATCATGTCTGATGAGGGAGCTTTGAAGGCCTTATAGCTTCAGGAAAGAAACTTTTGTGAAGGCCATGCACAGGGAATTATGCTCAATTCAAAACCAACTTGACTATTAAATGTATATGCATAACAACATCTATATACTATCATGTTTCTCATTTTAATTTTTTATTTGGGCCAGCCAGGGTTCATGTTGTCTTCTCACCACCTAATCTATCTGTATATATATAAAAAAAAAATAACATATTATATATCACTCTAGAAAAAAATTGTTTTAATTATGACCCAAGGGCCCTCAATTATAAAATGTGATGAATATATTCATTTGTCTCTGATGGACCATACCACTTAGTCATTGAAAATATTTATTATTATTTGTTATCATATCATAAACATTATTGAATATTTTTAGGCTTCTAGGGGTTCCTTGTTTTGAGTTAGTGTATCGTGCCATTCTGTTTTTATTTGCATCCACTACCAAGATTTATTATATGTGTATATAGTTGCATTCCTTGTCCCTTGCTTTAGTTATAGTTTCTTCTTTTTTTCTTAAAACATTTAGTGTCTTGTTCACAAGTTAACGAATATTCATGCCATGTTAATTCTCACCTGAGTGTAATGAAAAATAGATTAAATCTTTTGGAAAATGAGTTTCCTTAATAAAAATAGAGGAAATGGTGGGGGTACAAGGGGAACAAATATGAATAAAAACTTAGGTGTCAAATATGAAATGGGACCAAGGATTTCAGTTCATTTCAATGAAAATTGTCATATATTAAGAGAGATATTATCCTCAGAGACAAAATCTTTTTTAGGGTTTCCTCAAAACTACTATGGGGAAAAGACTTGGTCACAATAACCCATATTTCAACAACCTCTTTCTACTGGGATTCCCGTCCATATGTGCACATATTGCCCCCTGGTTAATCTAAATAATGATATGTGGAAACAATTCATTTCTACACAACCTTTATGTTCAAGGAAAGCTTTCCCTAATATGTCCCTTCATAATTGTCCATCCTAAAGCTCATGTCTCTTGTCTACAATTTGACTCTTCTCATGTCATAAATATGCCTCCCGCTACACTTCAACCATCCACTCCTCCTTCTCAACACGCCTCTTGTACACATTGAGTGTCCCAATTGCACATGAGATTGTCTAATTTTTCCGACCAATTATCAAAGATCCTTGTCATCCCCTACCTATTGCTAGTAAGCATGAGAAAAATCCTCAATATGCCTCTTCTAGTTGGTCTCATGGGTCATCACACTAAGTGTCGTCATGAAAACAATAAGAGGAGAAACAAGTAGAGTCAACTCCCTCTCACAATAAAGAGAATTGATTCTAGTTTTGACGTGGATATATGTTATGCTTTTGATGTCATGGTTTAAAGTGCTATATCGTGTTATTTTCAGATGATTTGAACAAAACTATTTTTATTATTTTATAGTATGCAACACAAGAGAAACAAGTTTTTTGTATGTATGTATAAGTTTTTGATACACTTATATATTTTGTAGATAAAAGATTTTATTTATGGGACCATGATGTCTGATGACATGATTTTGTTTTATTGGTTGACTACATATGGTTAATGTTTGTGGCACAATCTTTTTATGTTTTTTATTGCACAACATTTATGAAATAATTGAGGTTAGTGTTTTCAATTTGATTTATGTATTAAAAAGATTCAAATGTCTAATCGAATGGAAATGAGGGTCCCACCTATTAGTGTCTAAATTTAAATTAAAAATTCCTAGACTAGACTTTAGAAGTCCCTTCTCTTAACCCCAATCATCTATATTAGTAATACAACTAATCTGTCTTTCAACTACAGAAATTGTCAAAACCACTTGAGGCCACTTTAGAAAGGGGAGATATCCATGAAGGAAAGAGAGAAATTTGTGAAGAGAGGTATGCTACAGAAAAACTTATGTTGTTCTTTATTCCATTGCTTTTATTTTCTATAAATTAGAGAGTTTATCTTAATGGTGACAATAGTTTTATCTCTAAAGGAAAGACTAATTGAAGTGATTTCCCCTAATTATTCAAGGATTTTTCGTGGTATCTTTCATTTTTGTGATCATTTACTTGTTCTTTAGAAGGCCTAATTTTTATTTTTATCAATGCTAAGAATTATCTTTCTATAGAAAACAAGCTTCCCATTCATGTAAATTGATTGAAGGAAAAGTACAGTAACATTTTCATTGGATTTCCTTGGTTGTTGTATATGAATTTAAACACTATAGTAGTTTGAGTCTTAAAATTGGTCAATGGTTTTCATAGAGACCCCTTATTAATATTTGGCTACTACTTTAACAAAATAAACTCATTATTTATCTACATCTTTATCTACATCTTTAAATACCTCTTGCATTTTGTTAAATTTATTCATTATTTCTCACAACTTATGTTGTACAAGATCTGAAGCTCTTTGCCTAGAATCTTGACTAGCTCGAAGTTAATTTAAATCCTATTTTTTACTTCCTTTTAAGTGTTGTTGATCACTTATCATGATGTGAATATTTTTGTATATAGATATATTATATATAACTGTACGTGGGGAATATATATATACGTGACGATATAGATATTATAAAGTATATAATATTGTATAATATATAATTAGTATTATATATATATATATATTATTTAAATGTTTATTTTTGTACTATGAATAAAAAATTGGAATATTCTCCTTCTACTTTGTATGTTATGAAAAATCCATTTCATTTTCTTGTTATGATAACAATATTTGCGGATTTGAAGGATGTAACAAAACTTAGTTGATTTTCCCTATGAATAAAATAATACGAAGGTCCTCATACACATATTCCAAGTTGAATGGCGGGAAAACATTATAATGGGAATTGCTTGTGGTTTATTAATGGCTATGTAGATTGGTAAAGGAATTGGAAAAAAAAAATTGTAATAAATGCCAACTTAATATAATAAATAAAGGAAAATAGGAGAAAAGGGAGATGAAGAGACAAAATTATGCATGCAATGGAAATTCGAGAGAAAAATGAGAAAATGAAAGGAAAAGAAGACATCAATGATAAGAAGGCACCTAAGAAACAATTGAAATATTTTTTCCCAACTTTGATCAGTTGTAGAAAAGGAGAGAGAACACGCACTTGGAAAAGAAAGCAAAGGAAAACAAGGGTGTGAAATAGGATGTTTGGATAACAACAAGTAAATAAATCACCAATGGATTGCAAGTAATAATGTGCATGTGAGATTTAGGACGTTGAGATTTGGATGCATGGTACATGGATGTGGTTCTCTATTTATATTCAATGATTGCCATGGATATTTTGCTAGATTGACCGTGGTATCATCCTTGCCTTTCCATTTCTTGAATAGCCATGATGCATCATGTTTCCCGTTTATATTTCTGATTATTTCTTAGGTTCCCTATGACTCTCGGTTCGGATAGAATCTCTAGAGCCTTAGAACAATTTGGGTTCCTTGAAGGTTGTGTGTTGAGATGGGAGATGTATGGAGCCCTGTAATAGCTTGGTTTCGCTATAGGTTGTGGATTGATATGGGAGATCTCTGGAGCCCTATAGTAGCTTGGTTTCCCTAGAGGCTATGGCTTGAGATTGAGTCGTTACAACCGTGAAAAGGTTGGGATGAGACCAAGCTGGTTGGCATTAGTGATTTATGGATTGGTTAGTTGAAATACATTTTGGTTAAGGGTTGAGGTGGTACAACCTTTGGAAGTCCTAATTCATTCCGTTTGGTTTAACACGTACGATCTGACATTCATGCTTGGAATAAGTTGTACAGGTGATTGGCTCGAGGATAGATTTTGGTTCAATGAATCTATGGTCAGGTGGTACATGGAAGTCGATAAATTTCTTGGATTTTTCATATATTTATATGTGATATTTTCCTATTATTACCTATGAGCACTTGTACTGAACATTGTGTTGATTTTATTCTTGATTGTCAAGGATTCTATTTTTTTATATGGTGTTTATATGCTCTGTCACGTGGAATCAGTCGATCTTGCGGACAAGACAGACCTTCCTAGAATCTAATGAAGAGCTAATCACAAACAAACCAACCAAACACTATCTTTCTCTAAATGTGCTTTATAAATAATGGGAAACAAGTGTGTTTAAGGGCCTACTTCATGTCCAACGCAAGTTTGGAGATGCCTTTTCTTGCTTGATCCAAGTAAGTTCCTTTGTCACAAACCTGCAAGCACAAACAAGGCAAACAATTAAATAACACCTAAATATCCAAGATTATAAAACATATTTAACATGAAAGTCAAGGAGTCCATGAAACAAATAGCATAAGATACTTGTTGAGAAAAATGAGCTTGATTCTATTAATTCAAAAGAAAAGAACCTTACAACCTTTGCCTTGACGTTGTACCAGCTCCTTCCAGGGTCCAACAAGAAGTCTCCTCTACTTTGACAAGCTTCACTCACTCCCTAATAGGGCCAAAAAGGTATGTGAACTCTCCTGTTAAGCTCAAATAGGAAGTCTTGATTTCACTAGCATTTACCCTCAAAATTTCAGCTTCTAACCTCCCTGGCCACTGACCCAATGCCTCAATTTATAGTGTAATGGAGATCAGTTACCAGCTCCTCCTTCAAAGGGATGGAGTCCTTCTTCAAAGGGATAGCTCCTCTCAACAAGGGATTAGTTCCTCCCTATATGGGATGCATGAACCACTTGAAGCGAACAATCCACGTAACAAATCCTTCTAGAAAACTCTAGAATCAACCGAAGATGAGTTTTTTGAGATAAAAATTGTGCCTTTTGACTTTTACAGGGGTACGCACCCTCCCCTTTACATACAGAGTGTATAAGTACGCAGATATCTTGAACAAAAGGTGCGGGCCTGCAGGAAAAGCTAAGAGAAAGTGCAGAACCAGAGTTATATTGTTTTTTTAATGTCTTTCTCTCTTTTCTCAATCTTGTTTTGAAGAGCTGAGGTTTAAGACTTGCTTAGGAAGCTGGTATAGGTGATGATAGGCCTACACAGACTGTAAATAATCAAGGTGACGGTATTTTTGTGTAACAGATTGCCCCCTAAAGTGGGAAGTCTGTAGTATATGAGGATTTTTTCATTTTTCATATAGGAAGAGTGAAGTGCTTTATAATTTCGAGGATCATCTTGCAGAGAGCCCAGTTAGAACCTGTAAAAACATTCAATGCAAAATATATATATGAGATCATATCATCATTGAGGTAGGCATTCCCATACTCAGATAAAAACTGACTAAGAGACTTAAAACTTGACTAGAAGACTAATTGACTAGGAGACTAACTACTGCTCTGATATAGGAATGATCTCGTAAAACATCATAAGTACAAACACATGTTGACACAGTATTGACGCAACCATCTATTTATGAATAGTCCATAATATAATGAATACAAAATTCCTCGCAACCTGGATGGTGGAAACTAGATCCAGGGTCTTCATTTCTACGTCCTGAATAATACGATTCTATCCATCCGATTGAATGTGTCGAAGTCGAACATGGTAGAAACCACTTGATTACCAGTCAATGATGTAAATTGTTAACAAGCGTGAGAGAAACCACCAATAATGACAATGGCCCTCAAAGTACTTAGCACAATCCATGAAATGTGATAAGATGTGTTGATGTCGAACATGTCACGGAATCCTTTGATCGAAAGTCAATGATGTAAACTGTCGTCAAAGTCGTGAAACCTGCCATTGAGGCATGCAGATCCCAAGGTACTCAAGATTCCTAGATCATCTTTCTAGATAATGAGTCGGAGTCAATAGAAAGCGATCCATCGTAAGCAAGCTCACGACGCGAAATCATAGATCATGTTGAAGAAATTTAGTTGCAAGGACTGAGTCAGGGATGGTCAAGTTGGATGACAGACATTTTGCAGATGAATGGCTTATTTTCACTGAGCTCTTGAACACATAACGACACGACAGATGGTTTGGTGATGATTGACCCAAAGTTAATACCCAGAAACCAGCTGAAGACTTTCAATATGGTTCGATCAGCTGTTAGGTAAAGGATTTCCTAACCCAGGTGAATGAAAGTGTCGTGTTGATGAGTGGTTATAAAGTATGACAAACAGACTCGTTTTTCTCTCTTTTCCCCTACCATTTCTGGCAAGTACCTCTTTATTTTTTACAAGCTTGAGGAGGATAACATATGCTTTATTATAAGCTCACCCTTCGAGTGAGTCCAAATTAGTTTAAATGTGAACCCTAAGAAGGAGTGGTTCGTTCCTATTTGTAATGGAATAGGTCCTTTACTGTCAAATTTTAACGAGTCCAGTATAGGAGAAACTCGACGTTTTTCAGTTTTAGAGAGTCTGAAAAAACTAAAGAAGACTCTAGGGTTTGAATTTTTCGTAAATTTGTGTCTCCCAAGCCCGAAAAATTATAAAATAATACTTGAGAGAACCGCTTGATCTTTTACGACCAAGGAGTACTTTTATTTATTAGTGTCTTTGATCCGAAAAAGTAAAAAAGCGACCAAGGACACGTCGTTTTATAACCAATATCGAATTTGAAATGAAAAAAATCCGGTGATCTTTTTATGTTTTTACGGTCGAAAAAGAGTTGTGAATCGACCATCTTTTAATTCCATTTTAACGAGCCTAAAAGAGAAACTTGGCAATCTTTTCATGTTTTAGGAGTCAGAAAAGGGCTTAAAAGGTGACTCTGGTTGAAAATGATCAATTTCGCCTGAATAATCCTGTTATCTTGCGCAAAAACACGAACATTACTCCTGCCTGCTTGAAAGAGATAAAAATGTCGAAAAAAAATACCTTTTTTAAGTGAAACATAAAAAAAATTGCATCTATTTACTGAAAAAACTTATAAAAAGGAGGTTTTACCATTCATTTTTACCATTTGTTATTTGGGTGAGGAAAAAGTGCTTTTTCCTTGAAAAATTCCCGAGAGGATTGCGGAGAATCCAACCGTCAGAATCGGACACCGTCTTCACCAGGTAATCCACATCATCCTCCTCTTGTTTTTCATCTATTTAGTTTCTAATTTTAGTCATCTATTTGGTTTTTTAGGAGGGTTTTTGGGCTAAAAACCCGCGCTCTGGATACACAGGTCCACCATTGCTAACCTGCGGACCCCAAATTTTTCTCCATTGGGAAAAAGGCCAGGGTCTGCACCTTCCTTTTAGACAAAGTTTGGTCCCACGCACTGTGTCTAAATGCAGGTTGCGTACCTCGGCGCAAGGGTTTCAAACCAAGAATCCTCAAAATTGGACCAACAAAAAACTTTTCTAGCATGCTCAATATTCTTTTGGTTTGATGTAGTGAGTACATCATGCTGGATTTGAGAGAACGCGAGCACGAGGATGTGGATGCAGCCACGTGGAATCATCAACCTTCTCTTGATGCATTGAGGGCGTGCGGGCTGTACAAATACTGGGCCATTCCTGGCATGAGGGCTCAGGTGGACTTTTTGCAGTGGATGGTTGACAGGTGGAACGTTTAGGACCAGTGCTTCTTGATTGGTGGCCACTTCCTCGAGATTGAGACGGTGGACATATATTTTTTGACCGATTTTCCTAAGAGAGGTGTTGATTTGACCCCGTTTGGGGCTAGGGCGGGTGGCTAGTCCGTCGATAGCCTTCGACTAGAGTACTGCAACAGGCAGTCTCGAGACAAGGGTATAGATATCAAATACATAACACTTCCTGAACTAAAAGTAATTGCATTCACTATTACTCGACTTTGTGTGGCTTCCGCTTTACACATTGCCACCGGATCCCAGATGCGGATGGCAGTCGACTGCTTTCAGGGCACCGTTTTCAACTGGTACGATGCTGTGTTGGCCAACGTGAAGGGCCAATTGACCAGGGCCAAGAACGGGCGACTAAAGACTTTTGGATATGGTGCTATATTCGTCAGATTTGACCTGGAGCGAATTCCAATGCTCATCCCACAGCACCTCACAGTTGTACCCGGGAATCCCTGAGAGCCTAGACTGATGCGATGGGTTGGAGTTATGGCCCGTCATCCTGATGAGGGGACCGAGGTCATCCGGTTCAAACCTGAGTTCTTCTAGTGGTTGGAACATCAGGTATTTTCTATTTAGGAGTTTCCATATACTGGGATTGATTTTCGTGGTGACCCAGACATGGCTCTTCCTCTAGGAGAGCAGTGGGATGAATCAGGTAATCGTTTTCAACTTTTCCTAATGTTAATTTTTATTTATTTTTATATCATCTCAAAACTGATAGTAATAATGATTTTAAATGCAGATGTGGGTCCACAGCGACCAGCCGCTCTCCAGACTTTCGAGAGAAGGAAACCACTTGCACCAACTCCAGCCCCATAGGACGAGTCAACAGAGACCTTGGCTGAGTTGGAGAGTCACCTAGAGCGTCTGACAGGGGATATTCCTGAGACGAGCATAGACGACATTCCTTGTCGGCTTCAGCGCTATGTGATTGAAGTCCCAGGACCTTTTAGGATGTTCCTTTGTAAGGTGGCTTGTGCAGTGGTTTCGTATCGAGATCATCTCCAGTGATGGGATGATCGCTTATGTAGTCACATGTGACATTTTACTTTTTGTACTCACCATTTTTGCCGATCATAAGGTGTTTTTCAACCTATGATCGAAGACGATGTATTTTTTGACACACTCCTATATATATATGATATCGTTATTGTTGGCTTGTCTTGTTAAACATGTTATGAAATGCTTTTAAATTTACTTGTATGATTATCGCACATGTTTACTTAACACCAGAGAAGCAACTACATCTGCTAATGTATTTAAAGATCTTGGAATATGCTGATATTCAATGTAATCAAATTCATGTCCCAAGAAACGCACTCTCAAAAATAATCTTAATAAAACTAGATTTCTAATGGCGTATACTCTATTAAGCTGTAATACAACGAGTTCAGAATCTAACCTTACTATCAAACTCTGAATCCCGAATGAAATAGATTCAGACAATAACTCCACCACTGCACTATATTCTACAATGTTGTTCGTTGTTTGACCAAGGCTTACCCCATGCATAGATACTAACTCGTAAGAGGGCGAATAGATAACCCAAGCTGCGGAAGAAATGTTCCGTGTACTATGACAAGTGCCATCAGCATAACCAATCAATGTTTGAAGAGGCATCGACATCTGTGACATCAAACGTAAAACCAAGATAAGTAGGAATAACGACGGAAAACTCAATTTCTAAGCTAAGCACACTTTAATCTAAAACACACCAGCTAAAAGAAAAACTAACCTAACTAACGAATCTTAACACTCGATTTAAGCATAATATCTCTTCAGGTAAAGACCATTTCTGGGTTTACCTAAAGAGACCCCGTCAAAGTCTACCAACTCATATGCCCCTTTGGCTAGCTTTCGCTTGACAACAAAAGGACCATGCCACATAGGCACGAATTTTCCAGCGCCAAATTTATCATTCGCTTGATCATACAAGAGGACTAAATCTCCCTCCGAAAAATTTCGAGCGGTTACATTTCGATCATACTGAGCCTTAATACGTTTGGCATGAGATTCGATTGCTAATGCAGCATCCCGGCGATTCTCATCTAGCTGAGCTAAGTATAATAAACGTCTTTCCTTGTCAGAAGTAGCTGGAAGTAATTTGATGGCCATTCGCAATGACGGGATTTCGCATTCAATAGGTAGCACGGCTACCAAACCATAAACTAGTTGGAAAGGAGTGAACCCTGTTGATGTTTTGACTGAGGTTCGGTATGCCCACAGCGCTGAGAATAACATGTTGTGCCAGTTCGACCAATGAATCCCCATGATTCGTCGGATCATGATGACTAAGACTTTTTTGATGGCTTCAACCAGACCATTAGCTTGCGGATAATAAGGAGTTGAAGTGTCATGGCGCAAGCCAAGCTGATCTGTAAGTTCTGTCATCATAACGTTTCGAAAATGACACCCATGGTCAGTGATAATCGCTTATGGAACACCAAATCTATCAATTATATGATTGAATACAAAAATTGCAGTTGTTTTGTCGTCTGCGTCAAATGTAGGCATTACCTCGGCCCACTTAGTAAAATAATCTACCGCAAGGATAATGTACGCATGCCCCCCGGTCGAGTGAGGGTTACATGTAATATAATCGATACCCCATTTTGAAAAAGGACCAACAAAAATTACAGGGTGAAGAGGAGCAGGTGGAGCACGCATATTTCGATCAAAAATTTGACAATTGTGGCATTTTCGGACTGCAGTAATAGAGTCGTTAAATAAAGACGACCAGAAATAGCCAACGTGCAATATTTTTTGGGCAGTGGCATACCCAGACATATGACCGCCACATGCTCCAGAGTGACAGTCATTTAAAACCCTCTCGGCTTCCTCATGAGTGAGACAACGTCGAAAAATAGAGTCTTCCCCCAGGCGATAAAGAGTATCTCCAATAATTTTGTATTGCTGGGATTGGAATCGGACTTTTCGATGGTCGGATCGTGAAAGATTGGGCCGAAAGGTTTGGGCTTGGAGATAAGTGATGATATCTCCATACCACGAATCTAAAGTGTTGATCGGAGACAAGGATTCGTCCGCAATGGGCTCCTCCACCACAGTCTCTGAATCAACACAGGGAAAGTCACACATAAGTTCTGCAAAGACCAAGGATTTCTTTGACTTGGATTTTTCAAATTCCAAATGAAACTCCTGCAAGATGACAATCCATTTGGAGTACTTGCCCACCAGCAATTGTTTGGTCAAAATGTAGATGATGGGGTTGCAATTAGAAATGACTAAGTTTTGCATAATAAAATGTAATGACGAAATCTTTGGACAGCTTGAACGACTGCCAAGGCCAATTTCTCCACATGTGAATATTTCAACTCAGAGGGATTCAACGTGCGACTAAGATAATATATCACATGTTCCGTTCCAAATTCATCCTCTTGAACTAACACCATCCCAATAGTGGAATAGGAAGCGGCGAGATATAAGTGGTAATCCTGATTGTAGTTGGGAGGATGCAACAGCTGTGCATGGGTCAACGCATGTTTTAACACATCAAAATATTTCTGAGCTATCTCATCCAAAAAGAATGCAGCACTTTGTTTCAAAAACCAGGTAAAACCATTTGTAATCTCGACGTAGTTAGGAATAAATCGACGTAAAAAGTTTGCTTTCCCTTGCAAACTTTGGAGTTGGCGAAGACTCGAAGGAGGAGGAAATTTGATGATAGCTTCGAGCTTCGAAGGATCGACATGAATGCCAGCTTTTGAAATGACAAACCCCAGTAACTGACCCGTTTCGATGCAAAACATGCACTTGTGAGGATTCAACCAAATTCGATAATGCCTACACCTCATGAAGATTTCTCGTAAATGGACGAGGTGATCAGCTCGATGTAAAGAATGAGAAGGAAAATCATCGAGATAAGGTTGCACAATGTATTTTATATCATGAAACACGTAAGACATAGCCCTCTGAAAAGTTGCGCCGGTGTTCTTAAGGACGAAACGTAATTTGCAATAAGCAAATGTTCCCCAAGGACAAATGAATGCCGTTTTTGTTTGATCGACAGGCAGAATATTGATTTTATTATAGCCCGAAAAACCATCCATAAAGGAGAAAATTTCACTGCCGGCACAATCATCAATAATTTGATCGATATAGGGTGTAGGATAATTGTTTTTTGGACATGCTCGATTAATATCCCTATAGTCGATACAGATTCTTATTGTCCCCTGCTTTTTATTCACCAGAAAAATATTCGATACCCAATCCGTTAGTGGGATCAGATAAATGAAACCTGCTTTCAACAGTTTTTCAACTTCTTCTTTAATCGTAGCAGCTTTTCTCCGGTGTATCTGACGCAAACATTGCCGAACAGGTTTAGCATCCGAGTAGGTTTTAATATCATGAATTACGATTGCTGGATCGATTCCTGGCATTTCCTCATAGGACCAGGAAAACACGTCACAAAATTCTTGAAATAGGGCCTTGTATGTTTTGATTTCATCGTCTCTCAAGAGGCACCTATATGAACATTTTCAATTATTCCAGGTTTAACTGAAATGTCAAGGGGAATGGTTTTAGAAATATTTCCCAAATTTAACTGAGAGTCAGGATGTTTCATTGGACTCTGAGCATCCTTAACATATTTAGCTGTAAAGATGGATGAAAAATCGTTTTCAAAGCGATCGCTCTCGGGTAAGAACGAATATCTGTGATGTAGATCTTCCCATGGTAACTGATCAACACATAGGATGTCGCAAATTTTCTCATCTGATTGAACAAGTTTGGAAAACGGTTCTAGTTCCGAGGTTGATGTTGAAGATGAGTCTTCATGGACTTCGTTCATTAAGTCGATTTTGGTTGATATTGGGTTGGAAAGTGACTGCACAGTCTGATATGAAAATTCAGATGGACTCAAAGGCATGAGAGTACCAAATGAGTCTAACTCTGTTTCAGAAGGAATGATCCAAGGATCATCATTAACTATAGTTCCTGATCAAATCATATGAATTGTCGCAGTAGAAGACGATGCGTTGATAGGAGGGGAAGGAAAAGTGCCCAGTAAACCGGAATCTTTAACTAACCCTACACCAACATCCCTATAAGGGATCGTCGCTTTGCCAACATGCTGAATACTCTCAGCAGAGGCTGGGTCGGATGAAAAGTATGACAGCTGATCTATAGTTACGATCTTTCCATTATGAGGGAACTTGATGAGCCGAAAGACCGATGAGACAATAGCTGTCATAGTGTAAGACTAACTATGACCCAAGAGAAGGTTGTAATCTAGAGGGGCATCAACCACCTCCACATCTAGATTAACAATTTTGCCTTCAATCCCTATTCGTAGATCTTATAAAATGCCAAACGCATGGAACCCACGGCCATCAAAGGCCTTAAGAATTATCGGGGATTGGTTGAGTGAAGGAGAGCCAAGCGATCTCCAACAATGTATTGACATAATGCATGTGGAAGCTCCCTCGTCAATCAAAGTCCTATGAACATGTTTTTTTTTTACTATCACTAGAATCTGGACAGCCATTTGATGGGGGAGACGTGGTGCACTATTTTCTAGATCAAAGATTATTAGGTTTGGGTCCTGAATGTCAAAAACTCCTATAGCCGAAAGAAGTAATTTGCGTTGTGCTGGGCATGATTGCATCACTTCCAAAGCCGACATTGCTGAGGGTGGAACAACTAAATCCTCAACAATGTTGTAATTCTGAGCTGCTCTCGCATGTGGATTGAAAGCAAATCTCCGAAGTACACCCTTAGTGGGCAGTTTGATTACTAAATCTGGGTTAGGTTTCTCGATCTGTAGCGGATCGGAACCGGGAGCTGAGGTTGATGGATTGGACTAAGAAGATTCTGCTTCTTTTCCATCAACAAGACTTTTACTACCATAATCTTGCGATCGAGTCACAATCTGTACATGAGACATCATCAAGATGGGTTATTCGTTGACACTAGAGGATGAACCAATCATCTTACTATCTTGAGTGGGAAAAGGATCCTTCAAGACAACAGGAGTTTGGGAACCTTTGACGATTTTTGCAACCTCCGTCCAATGAGGGTAGTGTCTCGTATAATGGTCTTCATCACAAATCAGACACGGATAATGAGGTTTGCATTTTTCTTCAGAGGGTTCTGCTTTTTCAGGTTTCTCCTTTGGATTTTTCTCTTTATCTTTCTTCTTCTTCCCTTTCCTTTTACCACCGTTTTTAGGTTTGGCTGTAGAAGATTCTACAACGTGAATATCGGCGGAAAGTTCTGGGGAAGATTCTCTTGTTGGGGAATCTGGCAAAGTTATTATCGGAGAAGAATTCTTAGAAGATTTCTTCTTACTTTTAGTATTCGCCGTGCCAATCATACCATGAGCAGCATGAGATCCCGAAGGAGCAACAACAATTTGATTTTGACTAGGTAGGTTGGGAATCTTCTCGTGTAAAGTACCCGACTGAGTGTAAACCAAATCAAGGTATTGGGCCTAAGCAATGACTTTCTTTTCAGTAACTACTTTGACGTTAGCTACATCTTCAGTGATCTTAGGCAACAAGGATATTACGAACCATTCAGCTAAGACTTGATACGAGATATAAACCTTCACTAAACGCCATCGACGCCTCCATTCATGGATATGATCGGAGATGTGAGTGGACGTCGACTACTTTAATGAAGTTAATAACTCCGTGCCATTGTCATATCTGACTGACAACTCAAAATGAGTTAAAAACGAGGTAGCTAACTGACTAAAATCATTAAAAGTGGCTCGCGGTAGTTCGATATACCATTTGGCCGCAAGACCATCTAGAGTGCATTGAAACAAACATAAACAAATAGAATCATCAGAAATGGAGTTGGATGCACACCAGAGGTGATAAGTCATCACATGATTAGACGGATCCTCTCCAGGTTTACCTTCAAACTTTGGAATGTCACTAGGTAACTTATGCGGCATTGGTGGCCAATACGGAAGATAATTGATTGGATCGTTCATAAGGCGCATCAAGTCAGGTAAATCAAAAGTTGCAATGAATGGTAACTGACGATTAGGGTCTCGAAAACTTGGGGTCTGCAAACCATCCCCAGGAGGAGGATATCTAGGATAACTCGGAATGGGAATCACATTCGGGATATTATGACCTCCTCGAAAACCAGGATTAACCGGACCATACAGGGGTTGCAAATGTTGTTGATATGTATACCCAGGGTACGGTTGATACTGATACGCTGGTTGCTACGGAGCAAGACCATATTGAGGTTGGTACTGTCCCTGGTACGAAGGTTGAACAAATTGAGGTTGAGAAGTAACAACCGTACTTCCTACAGGCATTTGGACTGAAGTCTGGACCGTAGGTCCAGACTGAGGTAAAGAGGTCTGAGGAGCGGATGTAAGAACAGTAGAAACCGGAGCTGTTGATACTCCAGAAGAAGGTGTGGTATATGGAGAAGATGTTGCAGTAGTCGCAGTAGACATTTGAGGCGTAGTACGAGGCGTACTAGGCCCAGCCTGAGAAACTACAGAAGATGTAGAAGTTTGAGTCGTAGACTGGACAGGTTGCTGAGATGGACCAGCGGCCTGTCCAGGTTGGGATGACGATTGCACATTCGGTTGCAAAAATTGTTGATTTTGAGATGGATCCCACACCAAATTCGTTCCGGGGTATTGACCTTGAGGATACTGAGGACCATAACTGAGTTGAGGGTAAGATTGATAATACGGTTGACCAGAAGGTAGTTGGTAACCTTGAGGTTGATATTGACCTTGGGGTTGATAACCCTAAGGCACATACTGATACTGGGGTTGACCTTGAGGTACGTAAGGATATTGATTTTGGGGTGCATACTGATATTTTGGTTGACCTTGGGGTACATACTGGTACTGAGGTTGACCTTGGGGTAAGTATTGGGTCTGGGGTTGACCTTGAGGAATGTACTGTCTCGTAGGTATGTACTGTCCATGAGGTTGGCCCCTAGGCGCAAATTGAGTACCTTGAGGTTGCCCCCTAGGTGGATATTGAGTATGTTGAGGCTTCCCCCCAGGCGGTAACTGACTGCCTTGAGGTTGACCTGACATCATTAGAATTTCTTCTGCACTCAACTGTTTAGGACCACTACTTCCAGTTAACAACTTTTGTTCGATAGGATGAGGAGACGCTCCTGAAAGAGTACCAGAAATGGAATGATACCGAGCAGGAATAGACAGACCACGGTATAAATAGGCTTCCAGAGATTGGGAATACATGGATGACAGACTAGACATATTCAATGCGGGAAAATGACCTCTAGGTGAAGGGTGATAAAAAATTTGAGGTGGTGTAAAACTGAGTCTCGGATTTTCTAAAAGATTGGTCAATCAACGGTAACAATCAGTACTCCTAGGTGGACTATAAAAAATCGATTCACGCTCCCTAAACTATAAAATAGGTAGATTATCAGGAAAAGGGAAGGTTTCTTCGATATCCGCAATAGCAAGTTCTTCGATCGCTATGAGTCCAGCGGGAAGATCTTGGGTAATTACGGTTTCTACCCTAGAAGAACTAGGACCACTAGGAGTCGGAGAAACAAACTCTGATAAGGGAGTAGGAGCAACTTCAGATTCGGGTTCAGACACGTCAGGCTCTTCACCTATATCACTAGTAGACGCAATGCTATCAGTAACCTCTGAAATTACTATGGGTTAAGAATCAGAATATTCTACCAAAGATGGTTCTCCTTCTTCAGGTGATCGATTTCTACCGCTACTGGGAGATACGAGAACTCTCAAGCCTTCAAGGTAGCTTGGTATTTCTTCAGGAGGTTGAACCCGAATTCTACGAGAAGTACTCAGTAAATCCACCACATTAACAAACTCAGGGGATTCACCCCGAAGTCTACAGGAATGTCTCGGTAACTCAGCCACAACTAAAACTTTTAACTACTTCACACGCAAACAAAGTAAAATCTCAATGAAATCACCTAAAGTATCTAAATAACCAAACAAATTTGAAGCACACGCCTAAAGAATCTAAGAGATCAGACACACAAAAACAATAACTTTCCGGATCGAAAACAGTAGTTGGTGATGAAATCCAACGTCGCAGAGTTCGATACAGGAATAGCGATTGGAACAGTTCCCCGAAAACCCGCTTAATGAATAGACTGGACCAAATTCCTCCACCTAACCGTCTCGAGTGAGTCTAGCCGACGTCTGCTCCAGGTACAGTGGGATCTTCCCACCACCGTCACCTTAGGAAGTATCCTAGAGAATATGGACACTAAGGTTACCAACAAAAACAAATACACCTGGGGGAACAGTCTACGATCCGATACGTATGCAAGGGCAGAGTAGCAAGTTCAATCCACTTGAAGGCTCCTCGAAATAAACCGAGGTTTACCAACAAGTGACTGCAAGCTCCTCGACAATAATCCGAGGTTTACCGTTTGTAATACGTGAATATCTGGCGTCGTTCCCAGTGAGGAAGGATTGATTCCCACACTGGTTCGGACATGATCTCGTGCTTCTCCTTTAAGAGGAGCTTTCCCAGAGTATAAATGCAACAATTAGATTTCTCCTACCGCAAGATAAAGATACTTGTTTGTTTTACTTATCTTGGAGAGTTAATTACTCCCTACTCCAAGATACTAGCCTAAGCTATATTGGTGTATCAGAGCCCTAGAAACAAAAAATTTTCTAGATTGATTGTATATTAATCCTGACTTTTACCGGTTTTTGATTAAGTCAAAAGGTGATGGAGATGAAACTTATGGTGAAAAGACTCGACACAAAATCACTATAAAGATGCACTTAAGATGACTAATTAATATTTTCTCTTCAATGAAGTTCTAGCTAAGAAAGAGTTAGAAGATACAAATACTTTTAAAAACACAAATCTTTCTTTAACAATCAAATCAAAAGAAGAGTATTCGTTTCAATGCACTCAAAAACGAGCCAAATAATTACTTCTACAATAATTTCTCTTTTCATTCGAAAACTCAAATGCTACTAAGAACAAGCTTTTTCTTCAAAAAAGACCTTTCATTTTTCTAAAAGAATTAAAAAACTATAACTAAAGCAATCTTTGAGAAAACTATTTAATGAAGCAAACTTAAGTTCTATAAACTAACAAAACCCTATTTGAAGTAAAAAGATCACAAAAGTGTTTTTGAGGATGTTTTACTTGGTCACAAGCAAACCAAGGACTAATTTGTTTAGAATCACAAATAAGTCAAGAACAACCAATTTTGCATTCATTTTTTAAAAATGAAAATACAAACTTTAAATCTCAAGTCTATCGAATTTTTGTAAAGTGAAATATCAAAGAGGATTTCTCAACAAGGGGAGATTTCAAACATGGTCAGACTCTCAAGAAGACTGGTAGACACTAAGGTGATCTGAAGTCCCTACAGTCTCTAAGCTCAGAGCCACTACACAACTAGATCTAAAAACAAACCCAACAAGCAAAACTTCTAGTATTTCACTTAAAACCCTAATGCTAATGAAACAATCCAAGTAAAGATTTCAACCAGTCACATGCAGGTATGGGCAGAAGACAATTACTAGAAAAACAAAATAAAATTAACTAAAAGAGCGAAAGTCAAAATTTTCAAAAATTTAGCAGGGTACGCAGGTGCAGAGCTCACCCAGGTTAGGGTACGCTCTGTGCACGAAAACAAAGCGCGTATAGGTACGCACTGTGATCTAAGCACAGGCTACAGGATTCGACTAAAGTAATGAAAAATAAAAAACAAAGCTAAATCAACTAATTCTACCCAAAGCCACACACAACGAGACAAAAACAGGAACCAAAAAATAAGTTTCTCAAATCAAAGAAAACGAGGAAAATAGTCAAGTCCCCAGCGGAGCCGCTATTTTGTCATGCAGAATCAGTTGATCTTGCAGACAAGACAGACCTTCCTAGAATCTAATGAAGACCTAATGACAAACAAACCAACCAAACACTATCTTTCTGTAAATGCGCTTTATAAATAATGGGAAACAAGTGTGTTTAAGGGCCTACCTCATGTCCAACGCAAGTTCGGAGATGCCTTCGCTTGCTTGATCCAAGTAAGTTCCTTTGTCGCAAACCTGCAAGCACAAACAAGCCAAACAACTAAATAGCAGTTGAATATCCAAGATTATAAAACATATTTAACATGAAAGTCAAGGAGTCCAAGAAGCAAATAGCATAAGATACTTGTTGAGAAAAATGAGCTTGATTCTATTAATTCAAAAGAAAAGAACCTTACAACCTTTGCCTTGACGCTGTACAAGCTCCTTCCAGGGTCCAACAAGAAGTCTCCTCTACTTTGACAAGCTTCACTCACTCCTAAAGGGCCAAAAAGGTATGTGATCTCTCCTCTTAAGCTCAAGTAGGAAGTCTTGATTTCATAGCATTTACCCTCAAAAGTTCAGCTTCTAACCTCCCTGGCCACTGACCCAATGCCTCAATTTATAGTGCAATTGAGATCAGTTACCAGCTCCTCCTTCAAAGGGATAGAGTCCTTCTTCAAAGGGATAGATCCTCTCAACAAGGGATTAGTTCCTCCTTGTATGGGATGCATGAACCACTTGGAGCGAACAATCCACGTAAAAAATCCTTCTAGAAAACTCTAGAATCAACCCAAGATGTGTTTTTTAAGATAAAAATTGTGCCTTTTGACTTTTATAGGGGTACGCACCCTCCCCTTTACATACAGAGCGTATAAGTACGCAGATATATTGAACAAAAGGTGCGGGCCCGCAAGAAAAGCTAAGAGAAAGTGCGGAACCAGAGGTATATTGCTTTTTTAATGTCTTTCTCTCTTTTATCAAGCTTGTTTCGAAGAGCCGAGGTTTAAGACTTGCTTAGGAAGTTGGTATAGGTGATGATAGGCCTACATCGATTGTAAATAATCAAGGTGACAATATTTTTGTGTAACATGCTTGGTTAGATGATGTGATCTTATTATGGAACATGTTCATGATATGATAATTTATTGAATGCATTCCATAACAAGTGTCATTATAGCTACTTGAGAGGGCATTTGATCATCTTGATGATTCTCTGATGAAGTACAAAAGTTTATGATCAGATATGCATTCATGAGCTTTACCCTCTATGCTTATCATATGTTTTATGCAATGCTTATCATGAGATTAGAATGTTTTCAACAAGACCTAGCTTGAATTTTTATTGCAGAAACTTGTTCTCATCATTGATTGCATCCTAAAACGTTTTGGGAACTTCTCAATAGTTTCCTAAAGGCTAGCCTTAACAAAGTACCATAGCTTTTGCCACTAGATACACAGAGTTGGGAAATTTTCATCGTAACCACATGAAATAATGTTTATGGGTGTGGTTGGAGTCCCATAACTGCATGCCAACGGTGTTATGGGTGGAGTTAAGGTGTCAAGCTTATAAAGATGAGTTCCATCTCAGGGGTTGATCACCAAAGGTAAGTGTTAAGCTGGTGATTGACTTAGTTTCCTTGAAGTGTGGTAGTACGTGTTTCAGTTGTAGGCCTAACTTTGATAACTAGAAATTGGACATTGAGTCATGTCATATTAACACTCATCTCATGTTTACCCTAGAGATATTGTAAAAGCAAGTAAATGTGGGAGGAGGTGCCATAGGGTGGTATTAGATCAAATCTCATTCCCTACAACCTTTCCTCTAATATTAGTGGTTCAGATTGGTATCCCAACAAGGTTGGAGAATTGGACCTTAGGGTAGATGTGATTGTTATGCATGCATGTCAGTCATTTATGTGCCTCCTATGCATGGATTGTTATTGTTGTGGTTATGGTTATCATGCGGGCTATTAGTTTACAATTTCCTATTAACGTTGGTGTATATATATATATATATATATATAGATATATATATATAGAGAGAGAGAGAGAGGGAGAGAGAGATAAAGATAATCTAAATTGATTTGTGCTGATATGATACCCTCCCAAGAGATACATTGATGTATCATTTTTATTATGTATTCTCTTTGGTTATCTAACATGGTATATTTGTAGGAAATGTAAGATCAGATATGAAGAGAATAATTTTGGATTAAAGTTCACATGACTCCCCTCACATGCTTGATATGAATTCTATGGAATAGGAAAGGTTGGTTGAGCAACAAAGAGAAGAGTATTCTCTTGATCTTGCAGATACACTAAGAATTTTGAGTGAATAAATTATAAGTTACACAGAATAAAATAACATGTTCATAAAGCATAGAGAAGACTTGAAATGGCCCTTGAAATGCAAGTAGAGGTCAATGCAGTCATTCTTCAAAGCTTGTTAGACTTACATAAGTAGGGATAGATGGGGACAAGTCATGAAGATAGGAAGGAGGAGAAAACTAATCGGGCATATGGTAGAAGGTCTTGACAACTATACATGTTGGACAAAGATGATGCATTCAGAGTTGGAAAATCCTTGGATACACCTAAAGATATGTTGTAAATCAAGATAATACCGAGAGGGGTCGTGAACTAGTATTGTAGAACTTTTACCTCTTTCAAAAAAAAGGTCACTTGTCTTAGAGCACTAGGGAAACACAAAGTACCTCAAAAATTAATTAAAAATAACATGACAATAAAAGATATTAGAAATCAGAATGGAACTCACAAGGAACAAATAAATCATTCAAAATTTCTTCAGAAGGCAAGCTAAAACTTATAGTTACAATTCTTTAGCTACAACGAGGAGGAAGTTACAAATCCTTGATTTATCAGTTATAACTAAATGGAGCTACAACCAAAAATATTTACCATCATCGATTATAGGGATCACCAACCATTCCTATGCAAGAGACGACTTGCTTGACACTCACTAGTTCATATTTCATCAATTTTCATACTAGAACTGTGAATGCCTTATGTTCTTTCAAAATAAATCATTTTTCTCCTTGATCACAAATACCATCAACAATCTCTGATTACTAAGAAAACCAACAACTTCACGTCAATAAAAATTATCCACACAAATACTTTTCTTCTACCTAATTTCTCAAGCCTTCTTATATAGAACTTGGATTGATATTTTTGGCTTCAATGATTTTTTTAACTTCACTTGTAATCTCGCATGTATCCTTATTTTTTCCTTTGTCATGTTCACAAATTTTCCTCTAACAATGTTCATCAAGTTCTCAATCTCTAATTTCAAATTTAAATTCAAGCTCTAAGTTAAACTATTCTTTATTTTCTTATTTTACCATTTTGTCCTTTTAACACTTTAGCAAGGATTTTCTAATTTGGGTGAACCTCTCGATTTGTCAACACTATAAAATTTGCCTCCTAACAGTTTTTTCTGCTATTAGAATTAAAAGTTTTCTTTTAGTTCGAAATCAATATTCCAACTCATTCATGAAATTCACGATCTTTTATTATGTTTGGCTTAACTTCCAAACAATGCCACTAAGCTAAAGTTGTTGGTTCATTCATCTACTACCCCAAAGGCTCTGTTAACAATGCTACTAAAATTATTTTTCGACTCATTCATCCTTTCATGTGATCCATGCACTCTATTATATTTTGAAAGTCCTTTTAATATTGCTCTACCAAGCATGCTCCTAAGATCACAAAATTTTTCCTTAGCTCCTTTTTTTTGGTGCCTTTCTTCTTTTCTCCATAGAACAAGGTCCCATGATGTTCGGGTAAGACTTTAGGCACTAAGCCTATTAAAGGACTGTCGAGGGACTATTTTCTTTTGTTAACTAGTCCACACCCTTGGTCTTCATACCTACAAAAAGTGACCAAATTCCAACACTAATTCTCCTATCCCCTCATCCAGACACTTTTGTAAAATTATGTTATAGGCTCATGGGCTAATACCTGCATGCTTTGTTCTTTGGATAATCGTTTCGCTTGTGATATCTGTTGCACCATATATATATTTCTATAGAGTGGATCAAGGCTTCTTGGATACCAGACGCTCTTGTGAAATTATAATCCTTAAAGGGTTATGGGCTCATGTGGTTCCAGGTATGGCCTAGTAGTTTATGCTTCAATTACACCTCCATCCATTTTCTGTTGCGGACATGGTCCACACTTGGTCCCACACAACCACGTAAGCTTGACTTCCAATTTACATTACTTTTATGCTTTTGGGTTTATGAGTTCTAGGCTTCTGTGTTTCCAAGCCTACTACCATTCCTTAATGCTATCTTAAATAAAGTTACAGATTCTTAGACCTTTTGTGGTACTAGGCTTCTGGGAATGCTAAATTTTCACTTAGTGTCAGACAAGTTTGACTGGCTTTATCTTGCAAGTGAGCAATCCATTTTCAAGCTTCGACATATCAATGAAAATATTTTTTCAATCTCTTTCCATCTAGATGAGTTTCATCTACATTTGATATTATATGCTACTTGAGAACTAGCTCCAAATTATCTGCATCATTACTTATACCATGATTATTCTAAACCTTCTTCTTGTGCTTGAAACATAATCTTGTAAGGCATCTCTTTGACACCTGTGCCAACAGTTGACACCTTGTTTCCATAAAAAGAAACATATTTCCAAAATTACCCCCATTTGGAATTGATGAAAACACTGAGATCAAACTAAACATCCTAAGCAAAACATATCAACTTAAATTGCCTCCTTTGTGTGATGCTCCCCTTAAGATGCACTTCTCTTAGTAGTTTCTGCTACTATGATAACACCTCTCAGTTTACTTTTTTGATTTGATGTTCTCTCCTCCTTTAACATCAATGGCCATGACGCCAACATGCTCCACTTGTAACCATAATCCTCTTGTCAACAATCTTTCTCTGTCGTGGTGAGCTTCTGGACCTAGAACTTTTATCTTGATATGTCGAAAGTATAATACGTTCCATTATTCTTCCTGATGGAAGAGATAGAGTAGAAAGCCAAGAGGAATAACTCTCAATCTTTGCCTCAAATACTCAAAATGTTCTCTAAGAAGTGGCTTGGTGAAAATATCAACAACTTGGTCTTTTGTAGGGACATACTCTAGCTTCACATCCTCATCTGTAACTTTCTCTCGCAAGAAGTGCTACTTGATTGGAATATGCTTTTTCTTGGAGTGGAAAATCAGATTCTTTGACATGCTTATTGCACTTTTGTTATCATAAATAATGGAATTATCCTAATCATAGAACACTTTTACATCCTACAAGTTTTGCTTCATCCATAATAGTTGAGTGCAACAAGGGGTTTCTACAACGTACTCTACTTAACTTCCAAATAAGGAAATGGATGCATGCTTCTTGATCAATCGTGAAATTAGACATTCTCCAAGAAAGAAAACACCACCACTTGTGCTCTGTCAGTCATCTACATCACCTGCCCAATCAACATCAATATAAATAGTCTATGATTTTTTCTTACCTCTGTGGTACCAAATTCCATAATACATTGTTTCACTTAGATATCTAAGAATCCTCTTGGCTACTAATAGATGGATTTATGTGGGATTTGTTTGGAAATTTCCATATATAACAATGACCTGCATAATGTCCGGCGTTGAAGCTATCAAATATAAGAAGTTGCCAACAATAGATCTATATAACATTTGGTCTACTCCTAGAGATTCATTCATCTTTCTAAGATTGAAACCTATCACCATTGATGTGCTCACTAAAGAGAATTATTTGATGTCAAACTTATTCAACACTTATTTGGGATACTTTCTTTGAGAGAATAAAATTATTTTGTGTTTCTTGAAATATGAAATTCAAGAAAGTAAGAAATCTCTCCAAGAATTTACATAACAAACACAACCTTTATATCAACAACAAATTAATTAGATAACAAATATGAATCACTGGAATATATAATTTCATAGACATATACAACCACTACAATAATTTTTCATCCTTTGCCTGTACATATAAGTTGTTCTTAATTGCGCCTCTTTTGGATCCACACATGAGTAGGTAGCTATATCGCTTCGAATACCAATCTCTAGTGGATTTATTGAGACCATGCAAGGCCTTCTTGAGTTTGTACACATGATTTTGTTTCTCTATCAACTGAAAACCTTATGGCTGCTCTATGTACACTTCCTCCTGTAGTTATACATAGAGAAAGATAGATTTGGTATCCATTTTATGGATTTTGAATTTCTTAAAGCAAGAAAGTGCCAAAAACATTCTAATTCTTCAAATCTAGCAATAGGAGAAAAATTTGCATCAAATTATAGTCCTTATATTTGAGAATAACCTTTGCATACCAATCTATCTTTGGTTCTTACCACTTTTCCACAATCATTCGCAAAAACCCACTTTGTGCTAATGTTCTTCTTATAAGCAGGTCTTGTAACAAGTTCCAAACACTTATTTTCTGTATTTGATCCCATTTTTCATGCAATTATTTTAGCGAATGTTGGTCTTGAATGGCTTGTAAAACTTCCATTGCTTCCTCGATGGACAACAAAGAAACATGTGCTTCTGTAGGGGGTTAAAAAGCTTCCTTCTTGTTTACACTCTACAATTTAATTCTCTAACAATCTGATCAGTTGGGTTGGTTTTTTGCGCATATCTTGAGGGATATTTTTCTTGATGAGTGGAGGGTTCTTCATCATTTTGTTCCTCTATACATGCCTTATTATACTCTTCACTAATGTTGACTAGTTCATTAACATTGGTTTTTACTAGTTGTTTCTGTTCATGCTCAACGTAGTCATCAACTTTGACATCAATACAGTCAACGATCCTCTTCGTTTTTTTGTTATATAATATTTATCCTTTTTTCTTGGATGAATATCGTAGAAAAATACATTCATGTGCTCTTGCATTGAACTTTCCAAGTTTCTCATCATTTCACTTGATATAACATTTTCTAGCAAAACCTCTAAAGTGTTTAACTATTGTAGGTTGACCATGCGACAATTGATAGGGAGATTTGTAACTATTTCATCTAAAATGGTCTTTTAGGATAAAATTTTTTGTATGAATACCTTGAACCCAAAACCTCCATTGAACATTCATTTCATTCATTATGGCTTTGGCTAATTGTTGCACCAATCGATATTGTCTTTCTTCTAAACCATTTTTTTAGGAGTCTTTGTTATGGTAAATCTCCTTTTGACATGATTGTTTGTTGTCATTATGATACAAGTGTTGTCCTAGAAGGCAACTCACTCAGAATTTAATACAGTTTTGATGAAAAGAAACCCATAGTGTAACTCATCCATTCAGACGTAATAGGGAATTGGTACAAAAGAATAGGAATATGGAACTAAAGTATACTAATGAGAATGAAGAAGTTGAAGGTAAAGGATGGTGAAAAGCAATTAATATGTATACACAGGTCCACTTAGTCAAAATAGCATATACACGCTGGTTCACAGAACAAAAGGAGTGTATACGTATACACACACTTTAACAAGAAGAAAAGTGTGTATATGTTGGAAAATCAAGGAAATTCAAGAGGAGAAAATACCATGGTATTAGCCCACAACATTGAGTGGAGTAACAACTATCTGGTCCCATTCAAAGAATACCATGGGTCCTAAGTGGTTTTGGTTCGAGGTATTGAGAAAGGCCTAAAAGTATATAAGGAGGAGTATATCATAAGGCCAAAGTGTGCAAGTGAAAAGGGTTTCTAAGGAATACTTCTATCAGAAGTATATTTTATGTTGTAGGGGCTATGTTGGTCATTTGATCTGAAATATTGTGTGCACCTTAAATTCAAGGTTGTATCAGGATCATGAGACCTTAAATGACTTATCATTGAATGATATGATATTGGCTAGGCCAGATCTGATTGTGTACACCTATTTTATTCTTTAAATGTCATGAGTTGGGTTTGTCTGATGTCTAAAATGCAACGAAGTCATGAGTTAATATTCAAAGATATATACATTGGTTCATCTCAGTGAAAGCATGTGTATAGGAAGATTCTACTCTTCCAAGTAGTGTATATAGAGGAAAAGCCTATTCTTCATATTTGATTGATCTATCTAATCAATTATTTTGTTTCACTATTGTCTGTAAATAAAGTCTTCTTAGATTTGAATGTAAAACTAAATTCATAAGGAGTTTGATATCTAATTAATTGATTGTATAAATGAGAAGGGTGATGTTTTCTACTTTTTATGTAGAGATCTGTAAATTGACAGTAGATGTTCAGTATATTGCTGGTTGGTATAGGCTTGATTCAAAAGTTTTATGTTTCAATATTTTTGAAGGTATACATAGGTTTGATTAAAGGTAGTAGCATATACATGTAGGTTGGGTTCAATAAAGTAGTGTATACATTCTGATGCATGATTTTTGAGGTTACAGTTGGTTCTAAATGATAATGCAGGGTTCTAGGTCCAGCACAGTGTTCTGGTGACAGTGATATGACAGTTTATATTAAATGATTATTGGTTGAAGTTTGAAAGCTCTAGTAGGTACAATATGAAAATTTGATGAACGAGGCCTTCAAGTGTCTTGTTGTATACCAAGATCATCCAGTTTGAAAAATTATGAAATGTGGTCCTTGGAGGAAGAGACAAGGTCATAGCCTTTTCTAGGTCGACACCTACGTATTAGTAATCACATTGGCTAGTACAAGAGCTAGGGGGTTGTAGCTCTCTTCCAGTAGAAGCTAGAAAAAGAGAGAAGGTTGTAGCCTTCTACAGGTGGGTTCCTACATACTAGTACGAGTCTGCACCGGTAAAATATTGAAGATATATCTTCTTATTATTAAAAGAAGAAGGAGATTACAGCAGCAGGTGGTTTTCACTCACATTGGGTTTCAACCTTAAATCCCGGTGTTCATGTGTGTTGCTTGTGGGTGATGGTTTATTGTATTTTTTTAATGCACCGTTTAATAAGTTACTGATGCATTGGTTATAGATCAACATATGATAATTAAGTAAATCACAAGCTCTTTGTGTATACACTAGTTTCACTAATCACAGTAGCATGTAAACACTAGTTCACTTCACAGTAATAACATATATAGATCTATTTGGGAAATGAAAAATTATTGATATGATAATACTGATTCACCCCCCTCTTAGTATTATTTCCAACAATTGGTATCAAAGCATGTCCTTCAGAAGAAGCTTGATCGCTTGAAGTAAGATCTTTCAAGATGAATAATCACGAAGGCATGGGATCCATCAGACCACCAATCTTCAATTGGAGAAACTTATTATATTGGAAAAATAAGAACTAGAGCCTATCTACAATCGCTTGGAGCCGGTGTTTGGGAAATTGTGGAAGGAGGATATCAATTTGCAACAGTAATTCGTACAGACTCAGCAGGAAAGAAGTTATATGAAACAAATGCCAAAGCTGTCAATATGTTATTGGGAGGTCTATGAGAATAAGAATTTCTCAATGTCATGCAGCCCAAGAAAACCAAAGAGATGTGGGACAAAGTCATTTAGAGCTATGAAGGAGACTCTCAGGTAAAATGTGTTAAGCTTCAAACTCTCAAAATTCAGTATGTAACTCTTAAGATGCATAGTGATGAGAGCGTTGCTAGTTACTTTTTACGTATAGATGAGATTTTTAATTGTATTGAATATGAGTGAAGAGATAAATGAATCTACTTTAGTTGACAGAATTTTGAGATCTTTGTGTTCTAAATTGGAGTCAAAAGTGTCTGTCATAGAATAAAAATAGGATCTTGAAACTATTACTGTGACTCAACTCCATGGAATCCTAATTTCCTTTGAAATGAGAAAATGGGGTCCATTAGATATGAGAGAAATCACTTTTAAGGCATTAGCAAAGGGAAAGGAAAAGGAAGAGCAAAATGAATCAGAACACATTTCAGAAGAAGAAGAAGATGAGGTAAATTTTGTCAAGAAGCTTCAATGGGGTTCCAGAAGATTCAAAGGTAAGATACCTTTCAAATGCTTTACTTATAGTAGAGTCGGCCATTATGCTACCAAATGTCCTCATAAAGGTAATTATGAAAGAGGAAACGAATATGCAAAAGGAAATAGGAAACAAGTTGTGAATAGAAGGAGTTACTATATGTATGAAGATAGTGATGGCTTATCCAATAGTGATGAAGATGAAACTAACCAAGATTATAGACTACTCATGGCTTATGACAATAATGATTTTTTGGATGCCTTATAAAAGGAAGACTTTCTTGAAGAAATTACTAAACTCAAAATTTGTTTAGAAGAAAAGAATGTGATCATCGATACCTTGACACACCAATTCACTGAAAGAGAAAAACACAATGAGAATCTATAATGTGAAATTGTGCATCTAAGAAAAGAACTTGAGAAAACAAAATATCTTAATCTTAGATTTTCTAAAGGATTTGAATATTTCAATGAAATCATCAAAGTTCAATGTTCTCCTCTGATAAAGACAGGTCTTGGATATATTGAAGAATCATCTCAATCACAGAAGTTGTCAGCCTCCACCAGAAGCTATCTTGATGCAACAAAGACTAAGGAACAATATGTCAATCATCAGAAAAGACATAAAATTACTCATCAAGTAAACCATACCCAACTTAATTCAAGGATGAATATAGAAGCTTCAACCAATAGGTAATCAATGCTAAAACATTTTATGATTGCAAAAACTTATTTAATGGGCAATTTTTTTGATGTCATAACTTTGGGCATAAGGCTGCTCAATGTGTTGCTTACAAAAGCATCATGACTAGATAAGCATCAAATCAAACGAGTGAAACAAGAATCAAGAATATGAAGTAGAATGTTCAGTTTGTAACAACTTTGGTCATGAAGAATCTGAATGAAGGAGAAAATTTCAGCCTTCACTTCAAAAGGAGCAAACATCAGTAAATCCGAAGATATGGAGAAAGAAGGAATCTCAATAAAAAATGATGTGGCATAGCTCTATATGCAGAAGGACAAGAAAACTAGTGGAACACTGACAGAGGATTCTCCAAACACATGATAGGTCATAAAGAGAAACTTCATACATGTAATTCTTTAGAAAAGCCAAAGAATATCTCATTTGGAAATGACACTCCAACTGTCATTAAAGGTAAAGGTTTTTTCTTCTTGAAAGAAAAGGTTAAAGATGGAAATGTCATGTATGTATATGGTTTAAAGCATGACCTGTTGAGTGTCATTCAAATGTGTGATCAAGGAAGTGAAGTTGTTTTTCAATCAAACAGATGTGTGGTTTGTGAACTTGATATAGGAAATACCATGATCAAAGGAACAATAACTCCAAACAATTTATATATACTCAAAGGAGGACAACAAAAATTCTATCTAAGAAAACTTGATGAAAACAAGCTATTGCATAGAAGATTGGGACATCTAAGATTTTCTCAAATAAGAAAAACATCCATCTTCAAGGCAGTTCGTGATCTTCTAGATATCAGCATCCCAGAAAATACCATATGAAAACCATGTCAAGTTGGTAAGAAAACCAGATTTCACTTCAACGAAAAAGAACAATCAACAAGTAAGCCTCTTGAACTCATCCATACTGATTTATGTGGATCAACAAGGAAAAGTTCACCTTGTGGAGAAGAATACTTTATTTTATTTATTGATTATTTTTCCGGTATGTGTTCAATAGGTCTACTAAAGCATAAAGATGAATAATTTGAAAATATTAAAGCCTTCAAATCTTTTGTTGAAAATGAATCAAATAGAAAAATAAAATGTCTTAGATCTGATCGATGGGGAGAATTCATATCAGATGAATTCTTTGACTTTTGTGAACAACATGGAATAAAGAGGCAATTCTCTATCACAAGAACTCGTCAGCAAATAGCATGGTAGTAATAATGAATAGAAAAATTCAACAAATGGCTTGAGCAATGCTTGATGAATCTGGAACCCCTACAACCCTCTGGGGTGAAGCTGCAGTTGCTGTCCTGACTATTCTCAACAAAGAAAATGTTTGAATAAATAGCAATCAAACTCCATATGAACTTTGGTATGGTAAGCCTCCTACTCTAAAACAATTTAGAGTATTCCGAATCCAATGTTTCATCAATAGGACTGATGAAAAACTTGGTGAGCTCGAACACAAAGCAGACGAGGAAATTGTTCTTTGTTATTTGTTATGAAACCAGCTCACAAAAAGATAGAAAAGATAGTTGAACACCTCAGACTTCATCCTCTTCGAGGGGGCAACGTCCTCTACATTACACCAAAGAACAATTCTTGGATGATACAAATGAAAATATCTCCTTTCTATATATAGGAGTCTAAGGGGTCATAATGTAATCAGAGTCGACATAACAATAATAATATAAGGGCACAATAATAACAATAGTGGGCATCTATGGGGCACAATAGTAACAATATGGGGACTACATGGGTACAAAAATATAATAAGGGTGTTGTATTAATGACAATAAGGGGCTACACTAGTAGTATAGGGGCCTAACATTATTCATCTAGAAGTAAAGGATACAAATGTTATAATAAAAGACTTTGGAAAATTGTTGAAAGCATTGATGTTGTAACGGATGAAGCATGCAGAAATATGGAACAAATGAAATCAACAGAGGAATATGACATTGAGGAACTTGGTGAAGGATTTCTCACATCAAATCAAAATGATATAAAATAAGAAACCAATGAAGCAACAAAACAAGATAAAATAGACAGTGAAAAGACTCCATCCATGTATGTTCAGAAGAACCACCCAGTGTCAAATTCTAGGAGAAAAGGGGGTTGGTGTATAGACAATAAGAACTCTTATAGGTACCTCAAGCTATCTAGCATTACTATCCTCCACCAAACCTCGGAATGAAAATGAAGCCTAAAAAGATGAATGTTGCGTAAAGGCTATGGATGAAGAACTTGAGAAAATTGAAAGGAATGATACTTGGGAGTTAGTTCCTAGACCTCATGATAAAAATGTTATAGGAATAAAATGTTTATTTCAGAACAAGCTGAATGAAAATGGAGAAGTTATTAGAAGCAAGGCTAGACTTGTTTGTAAAGGGTATGCTCAACAAGAAGGTATAGCTTTTGTAGAAGCTTTTGCACCTATTGCCAGAGTTGAAGCCATAAGGATGTTTCTTGCTCTTTCTACTTCTCAAAAATTCAAAGCATATCAAATGGATGTAAAATCAGCCTTCCTTAATGGAGATTTAGAAGAAGAAGTTTATATTGAAAAACCAGAAGGATTCATTCTTGGAAATGATGCAAATCTCATTCGCAAGCTTAAAAAGGCTCTTTATGGTCTGAAACAGGCTCCAAGGGCTTGGTATTACCGCCTTAACAAATATCTACAAAAACAAGGTTTCACAAAAGGTTCTCCACATAGCAATTTATACACAAAGGTTGAAAATGGAAAACTGATAATTATTGTTGTTTATGTTATGATATCATCTTTGGTAGTAATGAAGAATCCATGAGTCATCATTTTTCTTCAGTAATCCAGCAAGAATTTGAAATGTCTTTACTTGGTGAACTTACTTATTTTCTTGGTCTAGAAGGACATCAAACAAAAGATGGTATCTTTGTTTCACAAGCCAAATATCTCAAGAAAATATTGAAGAAGTACATAATCGAAGATTCTAAACTAGTATGTACTCCAATGGTTACATCATAAAGTCTCAGTTCTAATGGTGAATTACCAGCAGTAAACCAACCAACTTACATATCCATGACTGGAAGTTTACTTTATATAATAGCTACCAAACATGATATCATGCATGCAGTAGGAATTGTCGGAAGGTACCAAGCAAATCCAAAGGAATCACATCTCGAGGAAGTCAAGAGAATTATAAAATATCTTCAAGGAACTCAGGATTTTGGATTATGGTATCCTAAAGATAAAAACCATACTCTTCATGCATATAAAGATGCAGATTGGGCAGGAAATGTTGATGATTGAAAGAGCACTAGTGGAAGTGCGTTATATATGGGTTCTCAGTTGGTGTCATGCTTCAGCAAGAATCAAAGTTCAATTGCCTTAGCTAAAGCTGAAGCAGAATATGTAGTTGTTGCATCTTGCTGCACACAACTACTTTGGATGATGCAAACATTGCAAGAAATTCAAATCACATGTACTCCACCCATCAACATTCTATGTGATAACACAAGTGCCATCAATGTTTTGAAAAATCCTGTCATGCACTCCAAGACCACGCACATACCCATTAAGTACCATTTTCTACGAGATCAAGTTCTTGAACAAAAGGTTAAATTGGAGCATGTTCCTTCCAAAGAAGAAGTTGCTAATATATTCACAAAACCACTTCCCAGAGAAGCATTTGAATACCTCAGACAAAATCTAGGAGTAGTTGCTGCATCATCCTGCTGTTCAATCCAGTTTTCAAAGGAAGATTATTATATGCGGGTTTTATGAAGTATTGTCACGTATACAAGTGAGTTTCTATGTATGAAGGAGTGTGTATGTTTTTTTTATAGAGAAATAGTGGATCAGACTGTGATATGGGCTTTTTGTTTGATATTGATGATTATAGTCTGATGATATGCTCTGTTCATTGATTTTTATTTGATTGAAAAATATGCCTTAATGAATGACTTGTTAACAATGAAAATCTAGCATAGGTTCAGGGGGAGAATCAACCTTCACACACATTTGGTATTGTTGGCATCATGGTTGTTGATTTTAGCTATGGCTTCAGATACTTATATCATTTGTTTCATAAGATCCAGGGTGTGATATGACTTCTTCTATCATGGTCTATATTTTAATGAGTCATATTGGACATATGATTGATGTATGTATGACTCATTGGTCATAGGGAGGTCATACTCACCTAGTTGAGTTATAGAGTCATGTATATCAAAGGGGGAGAAAAACTTGGTCCACCCTTTTCCCTTGATGTCAAAGGGGAGAGTAGTTTGGTGTTGCTTGTTATATCTAACACTTTCTATAGCCTGCAGTAATCAAGACCAGCGTGGTTTCCATCAAGTCCAAAAGGGGAGATTGTTGGCATTATGATACAAGTCTTGTCCTTGATGGAAACTCACTGACAAGTTAGTTCAGTTTTGATGAAAAGCAACCCACAGTGTAACTGGTCAATTCAGATGTAACAAGGCATTGGTACAGAAGAATAGGAAGATGGAACTAAAGTCTACTAATCAGAATGAATAAGTTGAAGGTAAAGGATGGTGAAAAGCAGTTTAAAATATATACGCGGGTCGACTTAGTCAAAAAAACTTATACGCACTGGTTCATAGAACAAGAAGAGAATATATGTATACATGCACTTTAACATGAAGAAAAGTGCTTATATGTTGGAAAATCGAGGAAATTCAAGAGGAGACAATACCAGGGTTAAATACCAGGGTTCAATACCATGGTATTAGCCCACAATATTGAGTGGAGTAATGACTATTTGATCCCGTCTAAAGAATACCATGGGTCCTAAGTCGTTTTGGTGCAAGGTGTTGAGAAAGGGCTAAAAATATATAAGGAGGAGTAGATCATAAGGCCAAAGTGTGCAAGTGAAAAGGGTTTCTAAGAAATACTTCTATCTGAAGTATATTTTATGCTGCAGGGTTATGTTGGTCATTTCATCTGAAATATTGTGTGCACCTTAAATTCAATGTTGGATTAGGATCATGAGACCTGTAATAACTTATCATTGAATTATTTGATATTGGTTGGGTCAGATGTGATTGTGTACACCTATTTCATTCTTTAAATGTCATGATCTGGGTTTGTCTAAAGTCCGGAATAATAGCGAAGTCATGAGTTAGTATTCACAGATCTATATGTTGGTTCGTCTCGGTAAAAGCAAGTGTACAAGAAGTTTATACTCTTCCAAGTAGCGTATATAGAGGAAAAGCCTATTTTTTAGATATCACTGATCTATCTAATCAGTTCTGTTGTTTTACTACTATCTGAATGAAGTCTTTTAGATCTCAATGTAAAACTGAATGCATAAGGAGTTTGATATGTGATTGACTGATTGTATAAGTGAGAAGGGTGATCTCTGCCACTTCCTCTGTAAATCTTTGTAAATTGACAATATATGTTCATTATATTGTTGGTTGGTACATACATGATTCATAAGTTTTATGTTTCAGTATTTTTGAAGGTATACATAGGTTTGGTTAAAGGAAGTAGTGTATACATTCAGATTGGGTTCAGTAAGCTAGCATATACATTTTGATGCATGATTTTTGAGGTTTCAGCTAGTTCTGAATGATAATGCAGGTTTTTGGGTTCAGCACAGTGTTCTAGTGACAATAATTTTACTATTCATATTAACTAATTATTGGTTGAAGAAGTTTGAAAGCTCTGATGGGTCGAGTATGAAAATTTGATGAAATGAGGCCTTCATGTGAATTGTTGTGTACTAGGAGCATCGAGTCTGAAAATTCATGAAACATGTTCCTTGGAGGAAGAGAGAAGGTTGTAGCCTCCTGCAGGTGGCTACCTGCATACTGGTATAAGTCTTTACTAATACAAGATTGTAAATGGATTTTATTATTATTCAAAGAAGACAAAGATGACAGCAGCAGGTGGTTTTCACCCACATTGGGTTTCCGCCTTAAAACTTGGTGTTCATTTGTGTTGCTTATGGATGATGGTTTATTCTATTTTTTAGTACAATGTTTAATAAGTTTTTGTTGTGCTAGTTATATATCAGCACATGATAAATTAACTAAATCACAAGTTCCCTGGGTATATGCTAGTTTCACTAATCTCAGTAGCATGTACACTTTAGTTTACTTCACAAAAGTAGCGTATATAAATCTGTTTGGGAAATGAAAATTTATTGATTTCATAATCAAGGAATTTAGACTTCTGTGATCCATAACAATTGTTTAGAGAATCTTCGGCGAAATCACATCATTAATCACTTGTCAACGCGTTTCGAACCAGCTAGTGTGGTTCATCGTCAGGACAAGTTGTCGAATCAACTTGTCTTGACGATGAACCACAATAGTTGGTTCGAAACGCGTTGACAAATGATTAATGATGCGATTTCGCCGAAGATTCTCTAAACAAATGATTTCATAATACTGGTTCACCCACATTCTTAGTATTATTTCCAACAATATTCTTGAAAAAATCATCAAATATTAAAGTGAACTCACCTTTATTTTGAGACCTTATGACATTCATTTTAAAATTAGTTTCATTCTCATCCATGGATTTGAACTCTTTAAACATCTCACAAGCTTCATATTTCTCTCTAAGGAAGGGAACCCACATCATCTTACTGAAATCGTCAATATTAGCATAAAATATAATTTACCTGTGACTAACTACATTCTGGAGGGTCCAAATAGATCCATGTTTACCAACTATAATGGTTTTTTGATATGTTCTCTTTTACCTTGAATGGAACATGAGTTTTCTTTCCCAATTGGTAGGATTTGAAAATAGTATTATTTCGTTTTGAAAGCCTCGGTAAACCCTTAAAACATTTTTCTTGCTCAACTTGAGTATATGATCAATGTTAAGATGTCCAAGTCTCCTATGCCATAGCCAATTTTCATCGATATTTGACAACCAACGTCTCTATGTATTTTATTTGAGCACATAAACATTAATATATGCTCTTACATCTTCAGAAACTATCTTTCCTATCCATGTAGACTTAATTTGAGATTTTTTGGCTTCAAAGATGACATGATAGCCTTGATCACAAATTTGACATACAATAAGTAGGTTATGCTTTAGTGCACCAGCATATAAGATATTATTGGCTTTACCTTTTCCATTCAATAGACTTACCACGCCTTTTGAAATAATGTTTCCTAGAGAATTGTTTCCAAAGGTCACATTGTCTTTATCAACCATTTAGCATGTCAAAAACTTTCTTCTATCCACTACATGTGCCTGTAACAACCAGTTTCCATATACCAATCACTACCTTCATTATGAGCATACAAAGAAATATAACGTTTCTCTGTTTCTCATTTTCTTTTCACACTTTAGGCTTTTGTTCAATTGATCCTTTCTTCTTCTCCTTAATTTTGCAATTAACTGCTATATGCTGAAAATTTTGACATTTAAAACATTACACTAGACAGTTGAGAGGAGAAAATTAATTATTATACCTCGGTCTATTCCTCTAGTAAAATATTCTTCTAGATCTGAGGTGCATGTAAGATAGGTTTATTTTGCACGTTGTTTCCTTTTGGCCGTAGTTTGTGCATGTGAAACAATACCTCATAGTATGTTATTATTCGTAGAATATTGTCATCTGTGCTAAGATAAATTCTCAACAATATTTTTTGCTTGGCCAACATTTATCTTTTGTTGTCGCAAGTTTTCATTCGGCTATGTAATCTCCTTTTGCTACTCCATGGGCCCTTCTTTTTTTGTCGGAAAAAATTAACTTGTTCCTTAATCTTTAATTCAGTTGATGTGATAGACTCCTGTTGAAAGCCAATACCATTACAATATGAGGAGACTCGTTGTGCTTCCAATATTTCATTTAAATTCCCAGTCCCTTCTCCCAAATTATAGTTGAAACTAAGATGTGTTTTAGTCTTCTCTGACTCCTTCTTTAGAAACATGATTTCTCCTTCCATACTTTCACATGCTTCTACCTTTTCATTGAACTACTAGTTCAAGGATTCTTGGATATCCTTACCCTCTTCTATTTGCAAAAGCAACGACTCAATAGCCTCAACCTTTTATTTTATCAAAGACTCCTTCAGACTTTCATTTTTCTTTTTCAACCTCTTAAGTGCACTTACTTGTGATCCTTAAATATATACTTCTTCCTCATCAAGATTAATAGCCTTGAACTACAGATTTTCTACAACCATCAACATAAATTATTTGTAGCTCTCATCATCTTCTTTTTCATTTGAGGATTGACTGGGTTCACATTACAAAGAGCTCCCTTCTTGAACATAAAACCCCTCTTCTTAGCCTTCTTTCTATTATTTTAACCTTTCTTGAATCTTTCTTTAGGATCATAATATTTCTTCTGCTTTTCAAGACACTTTGATGCCTAGTGACCAATGTTTCCATGATTAGAAAAATTAAAGTGTAGCTTACCTTTATACTTGTTTGATCCTCACTTGAGCTTCCTCACAAAGTTGGCTTCTTCTTCATCTGGTTCACAACATGAGTCATCGTGATGTTCTTTACACTTATTTTCTTCTTTGAGGGTTGATTCTTTGGCTTCGAATTTGGCTTTATAAATCCTCATCCCATAGGAAATGAGTATTCCAAGCAATTGATCTAGAGTAAGAGAGTTTAGATTAGTCATTTCATCAATTGTCAATACCTTGGTATTACACCTTTCACTAAGAGATCTCAACACTCTTTGAACTACCATAACTTCACGTGGTTTCTCAATAAGCCCCTCTTATGGTGTTCACAACTTCATCAACTCTAAAAAAGTGGTTTGGAATATATGCATCATCATTCATACTTAAAGACTCAAATTACATCCTATACCCTTGAAGTTTAACTTTCTTTACTTTTTTTTCTCCTTCATAGTAGCTACTCATCTTATCCCAAATATATTTGGAAGACATGTATTCCATTACATTGGAAATTCTCATTTAGCAATACTATCAACAATATTTTATTATTGCGAACACTAGTAGCATCACCTCAGACAAAATTCTCCACAAATAGACTTGTCTTCTACCTATTTTCTCAAGCTTTTTTAGATAGAATTTCGCTTGCTATTTTTGGATTCACTATTTTTTTGTTAATATCACTTGTAATCTTTCATATATTCTTATTTTCTCTTTTGTCCTATTCAAAAAAATTTATCTGACAGTTTCCATCAAGTTTTCAATGTTTGATCTCTAGTTTAAATTCGAACTTTGAGTTAAACTACTATTTATTTTCTTATTTTACCATTTTGACATTTTAACAGGTTTTAGCAAGGCTTTTCGAATTTTGCTGAACCTCTAGATTTGTCAACATTGCTAAATTTTCCTCTTAACAATATTTAATGCTATCAAAATTCAAAGACTTATTTAAGTTCTGAATCGAGTTACCAACTCATTCATTCAATTGGTGTTGTGTTGTTATGTTTGGTTTAACTAACAAAAAGTGCAAGTAAACTAAAGTTGTTGACTCATTCATCTTCTGGCCCAAAGGAACTCTTAACAATTCTACTAAAATAAGCTATTGACTCATTTATCCTTACATGTTCCCCATGATATTTATTATAGACGCAAAGGCCATTTAATATTTTTCTATGAAGCATGATACCAATACATCAAAATTTTCCCTTAGCTCCTCTTGTTTTGTTCCTTTCTTCTTTTCTCCACAGAACCAAGTCCCGTGATCTCTCACTAGGCCTTTAGGCACTAAGTATGTTTAAGGTATGTTAGGGGCCTACTTTGCTTCATTTGTAGGTTTTAAACCCGTACAAAAATTACCTTCATACGAATTCTAAAACACAAAAAATAAACAATGTGAGAGCATAACACATAAAACACATTTACATAGAGATTTTCCCCTGGATCCCAAAATCAGGAGTACCAGATTGATTTTTCATTATGTTCCTTTCAATTTTACAATACATATATATACATGTCAAAGCATCCAGTACCATTGACTAAAAACCCATTGCACCCAAAACCATGTGCTAAAACGATGCACAAAACCATACGTAGGTTCGTCCCACCTAGTATAGTGTCCCAAAAAATTTCCTAGGGGCACTATCGTGGACTCCGTAAAGGGCGACTACCCACCTCCCTCAAATCCCATATGATCCCTCGGCCTCGCAATCGAAACAAAAAAGGGGGGGCTTTGCCCGCCCGGTTAACTAGCGTGGGTAGTCGTGGAAAGAATATAACACAACCCAACATTCTCCCACTTGTTATATTCTTTCCATAGGGGAACACAGGAGAGCTTGGTCATTTATCAAACCCTACAATGCCCATTGTTTCTCTACACCAAGAGAGCTTATCAGAGCTCACAGATTTTGTCAATGAATCTACAATATTCTTCAATGGGTCCATCTTTATGTGCAACATCTTTTTGTCTTCTATCATATCCCTCACAAAGTGATACTGAACATCAATTTGCTTTGTCTTTGAATGGTAAGCAAGGTTCTTTCCCAAGAAAATTTCACTTTGGCTATCACAGTCTATCCTTATAGCTCCCCGTTCTAATCCCATACTTGAACATAATCTCTGCAACCAAACTACTTCCTCGATTACATGTGTGATTGCCATGTATTCTGCCTCTATAGTTGATAATGCCACTACAGACTGTTTCTTACTCATCCAACTAACTGCACCTACAAATAGGTTAAACACATACCCACTTGTAGATCTTCTTTGATCCAGATCTCCAGTCCAGTTTGCATCAAAAAAGCCATGAATATCCAAAACTTTGTCCAATCCTGGTATTCCTTGGTAGCAGAAACCATAATCACTAACGCCATGAAAATACTTGAAAACATACTTCACTGTTGTCCAATGCTCCATTCTTAGTTTTGACATAAACCTACTCAATACTCCCGTAGCATGTGCAATGTCTGGTCTAGTATAGACCATCACATACATCAAGCTACCAACTATACTTGCATATGGAACACGGGACATGTACTATTCCTCTTCTTGTGTCTTGGGACACTGTTTAATAGATAACTTTACACCTAAAGGAATAGGAAACTTCACCGGTTTACTATCCTACATATTAAACCTCTGCAATATTGTCTCCACATACTTCCTCTAGTTTAACTAGATCTTCCTCTTTTCCTAATCTCTTTTGATTTCCATGCCCAAAATATTGTTTGCAGCACCAATATCTTTCATGTCGAATTTGGAGGACAATTGGGTGTTCAAATCCTAGATAATTTCATTGAAATTTCCAACCAACAACATGTCATCCACATATAAGACCATATAAATAACACGGTCACCAATTAATTTAAAATACACACAGTGATCTGCTTTTCTTCAGGTGAAGCCATGTCCCCATATAAATGTATCAAATTTCTGATACCACATCATTGGTGATTGTTTTAGCCCATATGGAGACTTCTTTAACTCACATATCAGTTCTTTCTTACCCTTCAAAGTAAAGACTTTAGGTTGCTTCATGTAGATCTCCTCTTGTAGATCCCCGCGAAGAAATGTTGTCTTCAAATCCATCTGTTCCACCTCAAAATCAAAAGCAGTAGCAAGAGGTAAAAGTAATCTAATAGAACCTACCTTGGCAACAAGAGAAAAGATATCACCAAAATCAATTCCCGACACCTCGGAATAACCTTTTGCTACCGACCAAGATTTGTATTTCTCCACCTTTCCTTCTTGGTTTGTCTTCTTCTTAAACAACCATTTGTTGCCAATGGGTTTCCTTCTAGCCAACATCTCCACCAAATCCCAAGCTTCATTTTTGTGCAAAGATGCCATTTCATCAACCATGGCCCCTTTCCCTAGTTTTCCATCGTCTGAATTTACTTCTTACATCATATTTCTTGGATAATCATCAGTATTAGATAAAGCAAAATTTGAGGACAAACTAGATGATATAACTTTTTGGCTGCCTTCTTTCTTCAATTGATCTCCTCACAACCGGAGTTTGTGGCTCTTCCTCTTCTGATTCCTCTTCTGTTGTAGAGTCTGATTCTTCCTATTTTAGCTGAAACTCTATCTTCTTAGGTTCCGTTGATGGGACTTCACGTTTAATAACCCATTTTTTGACCTCTCTAAACACCACATCTCGACCTTCCTTGTTACGACATTCCAAAGCTTATAACCCTTTAAACCATCCCTATTCCCAATAAAGATGGACTTTTCATATTTACAATCCAAATTTGATCTTTTCTCCTTTAGAACATGTACATATGAATCACATCCAAATACCCTTAGATGTGAAAGAGAGGGTTTCTGACCATTCCATACCTCTTGTGGAGTCGTATCCTCCAACCCTTATGAGGGTGATCCGTTGACTAGGTAACATGCTGTCTCCACCACCTCTATGCAGAATTCTTATCCTAACCCACTACCAGTTAGAATTCTTCTTAAAATTTCCATCAATATCTTATTCATTCTTTTTGAAACTCCATTTTTCTTATGTATGTATGGAGTAATATTTTGTCGTGCTATAACACACTTCTTGCACAATTCTTGAAATTCCTTGCTGCAAAACTCTCCACTGTTATCTGTCCTCAACTCCTTTATCTTCTTCTCTGTCTGGTTTTCCACTAGAGCCTTAAATTCAATAAACCTGTTAAATAATTACGATTTATTCTTGAGGAAATATGTCCATGTATTCTTTGAGAAGTCATCTGTAAATGATATATATCACACAGACTTACCCAGTGATGGAATTGACAGGTCCAAACACATTACTGTGCACAGGCTCTAACATCTGTTTCACCCTCTTACCACCACAAGGGGAACTCATGTGATTCTGCTTCACATATACACAATACCTTCTACCATAACTTTAACATGAATTATTCAAAGGCCCTTCTCTCCAATATGTCTAAGCCTATGATGCCATAACATGGTCTTTTCTCCAGAGACCACTACATATTCTACTCCACTTTCAGGAACCACAAAAATTTTGCACCCATCAATAAGAGTGCTACCTTGTAGTCTGTACATGTTACAATCCAAACTCCCCGCATCTATACCAATGCTCCCTGAACCATCTTGCAGGTATCTTTCTCAAACACTGTTTTTACACCTGCATCATCTAGCTTGCTTACAAAAATCATATTTCTGGTCAATGAAGGAATATGCAAAAGACCAGAATTATTCTAACCCTTCCACCTTGCAACTTGAACTTTAATTTTCCATGACCAATGATTCTAGCCTTCCTATCATCGCATAAGAATTCATCACCACCATCGTATTTCTCATACTCACAGAACCACTCTCTATGGGGAATGAAGTGAAAGGATGCACCTGAGTCAATCAACCATGCCTCATTATCTACGTGTGTACTTGAAGAAGCCAACTACACATCCCCACCTTCCTCTGAGGTGGTTTTTGCATCATTGGATCCCTTTCCTTTGTTAGGATCATTAGATTTACAGTCCCTTTTGTAGTTCCCTTCCTTTCCGCATTTCCAGCACACCACCTTTATAGGTTTTCCTAGAGATTTATATCTCCCTCTAGATTTAGATCTCCCACTCGATGACTTTTTTTATTTTTGTTCTGGGATCGCCCTCATACAAACAAGGCATCACCATTCTGGCTCTTCATATTTTTCTTTCTCATCTCCTCCGTCAGCAAGAATGACACTATTTCATCGAACTGCGAGGCAGTTGCATTGCTACCTATTGCAATAACCAGAATATCCCACGAATCTGGTAGTGAAAACAACAAGCTGATGCACTTATCTTCATCTGAAATTTTAATATCAACACATAATAAATGGCTTACCACAGTTTTTAAATGCGTTCAGATGCTCTATCACTAAGTCTCCATCTTTCATCCTCAAGTTATACATTGTTTTCCATAAGAGTAGTTTATTCACCAGAGACATAGATTGGTACAATGTGCCTAACTTGACCCACAAATCCTTAGCCATAGATTCCCTTGATACATTCAACAATACTGAATCTAAGGCACACAACCTTATTGTGCTCTTTGCCTTTGGATCCAACTTATTCCATTCTTCATCAGACACTCTTATTCGTTTAGTACATGGATCTACCGCGATCCACTGATTTTCATCTACGAACAGATCCTCCTTCTTAAGATTCCATAGCTCAAAACTTTGGCCCTCAAATTTCTCGATCTCTATCTTTCCACTACTTGTCATCTTCTTTCACCACCAGAATCGATCCCACAGATCTCCCACTAAACAGAGTCTAGCACAGGCTTGAGCAAAACTCGTCAACAACAAAGGCATCCCGTTGAAGCCAAAACAACTCTGATACCAAATGTAGGTTTTAACCTCATTCATAAATTACCTGCATACAAATTCTAAAACATAGAAAATAAACAATGCGAGGGAATAACACATATAAACAGAGATTTTCCCCTGGATCGCAAAACCAAGACTACCAGATTGATTTTTCATTATGTTCCTCTCAATATTACAATACATATATACATGAAGAAGCGTCCAATACCATGGACCGAAAAACAGCAGTCACAAAACCATGTGCTAAAACCATGTATAAAACCATAGGTAGGTTCGTCCCAGCTAATACAAGGTCCCAAAACGATTTCCCCAGGGCACCGCACCAGACCCTGTAGAGGGGGGCTACTCATCCCCCCAAAACCCAAAATGACCCCCATGCTACACAATCCACACAATAAATGTGGGGGTATGCCCCCCATCTAACCCTTCGGTTAACTAGGGTGGCTAGTTGTGGAAAAAATATAACACAACCCAACATTTTTAACTACTCTACACACATGGTATTCATACCTACAAGAAATCACCAAATGCTAGTGGTAATGATCGTAACCTCTCTGGCTTGCACTTTGTAAGGCTCTGTTATGGGCTCATGGGATTCTAGGCATGGCCCACCTTAATACGTTGATTGAATTTTATTTGTACAATCCATTGACTTGTGATATCTGCCAAAATACATATATGCTCTATAGAGCAGAACCTGAGTGCCTAGAAACTCGACCCTCGTGTGAAATTATAATTCTTAGAAGGTTATGGACTTGTGGGATTCCATATATGGTCCACTACTCTATGCTTCCATTGCACTATGATATATTTTCTATTGCATAATTGGTACACGCTTGCTCCTACACAACCACGAAAGCCAGGCTTCCAATTCAAATTAATTCCACACTTTAGTTTTTTTCAGGTTCTAGGATTTCAATTTTCTTGGGTTTCAGTCTTTTGGGCTTCTATTCCTTCTACCATGGCTCAATGCTATCCAGAATGAAATTACAACCTTCTGGACATTTTGTATTCTTGAGTTTCTAAAATTTGACTTGGGGTCATAAATCTTTGACTGGCTCTATATGAAAAACTAAGAGGTCATTTTCGAACTTCCCCATATCATAGCAAAGTTATTTCTAAGATTTTTCAATCCAGATGGATTTCATCTGCATTTGAGATGATTTGATAGTAAATAACTACCTCCAAATCCTTTGTATCATTACTACTACCATGCTTATGCTAAACCTTATTCTTGTGCCTGAAACCTAATCTTGTCAAGAATCTCTTTGACAGTCATGCAACTAATTGACACCATGTTACCATCAATGAAAACATATTTCTAATAGAGGTGGGGTAGTTCTTATGGGTTTTATTCTAGTTCTAGTTTCAAGAGATAACATTTCCATCATTGCTAGAACCCTTATAGGAGTAGTGAGAAGGAATATTTGACAAATGATTTTAGGAAAGTCAAGCCTCCTACATTTGATGGAGAGACGAAGAAATGAGAATTTGTAGAAGCATGACTGCATAGGATTAAGAAGTTCTTCATATTGCATGATTACTTACCGAACATGAAAGACATGATAGCCACCTTTAGTCTCAAATTGAAATGAAACATCTCATGGGAAGATCTGAAGAATGTTAGAAGCATTAGAAAAGAAGAGTTGAATTACGATGAGCTTGAAAGACTCTTCAAGAAGAAGTACCTATCTGAAAGATATTATGATGACATGGCTAACGAATTCTATGAGCTAAATATGGGTTCTATGATAAATACACTAGAATATTCCTTGAATTCTCGAGGTATGTGCCTTACCTTAAGGACAAGAAAACAAAGGTTCAAAGGTTCATTAGTGGGTTGCGAGTAACATTCAAAGACCACATTGAGTTTGATGAGCCTTAGTCACTAGAGGAAGCCATTAGAAGGATGAAGCATTGTTATGAGTAGTCAAAGCGCAAGACTATTTTTAAGTGGGTTTGGGATGGAAATGAGAAGAACAAAGGAAAGTGTCCTTAGAAGAAAATATGACACTACAATGCAGGTGAAAAGCAAAATGTAGTGCCTTATAGGATGCTGAATGTAGTTGAGAGAGGACATGGGTCTCAACCTGAGTAGTAGAATAAGGGTCGTGGTATAAATCCTTTGAGGTGTTGGACTTGTGCTAGAGAGCACCATAGGAGTGAATTCCCATTTGTTATAGACATTTTTGGGCACTTAAACCCAAATCATAAATGTCCATAAATTGAGGGCTCGTAAGTCCCTAAAAGTGTTGCTTCACTACCTAAAGGAACAAGGTTAGCTGATTACATCATCTCCCAGAAGTTCTCCACTAAAAACTACTCATAAATGGTCAAAACTGGACCATACTGAAAACCCAGCGGAGAGGGTGTGATGCATATCACCTTCCCAGTGTATAAGGTGCGATGCATACTGAATGGCTCCTCTGTAGGGTGTGACGGTCGGGAAAGGACAAATGGCAGGGACAGAATGTGAGGTGGAAGATCATGGAATCTTCTAGAAGCTACCCCTCTAACACTTGCCTCTCTGTTTTTGACCAGGTATGAGTAAGAGATCACCATTCTCCAAGTGGAAGCAGGAACTATGAGTGAGAGGACACTAATCAAGACCCCAGAAGATGACTCACCTCCTTGTAATCATCTATATATGGATCCCTCATCATAGAGATCCAGAGGCTGGAATCTTTTATCTTTTAGAGAAGTGTTGTTGGTTTTCTGGTGTATATTCATAGTGTTGGGTGATCTAAGCTTTACATGAGGTGAAGAAGGGCTTTCTAGCTGGAGGATGATGCTCGGTGAGATCATATGGTTGTAATCCTCTTGCTACTTTTCATCTTAATAAAGCTATTCAAGTTTTCCTCCATATTCTTCTATGTTCACTTATATATGCATTTGTATGGTTAACACACATCTGGTCCTGTGTTATTTATGAATATAGATCTTTGTTCTTCGATAGTAATATGTTGCTCTGATTCTATAGGTGATATTTGAAGCTGAGCAGACAAAGAAGAAGTGGTAAAGCTCTATCAGGAAGGAGAGGAAATCAAGTGCAAGAATAAGGTTGGTCTCCTTTGTTCCGCTCCTATCTATTTTCATAAAGGAAAGAGAAAGTAGACTTTACTTGTTTGTTTCTAAGATAGCTACCAGTCTTAGTGGGAGTAGCGGCATCTGAGTGGACACTATTCCTCGGCTGTATTGATTGACCCGTTTCCAAACCCAGGAACAAATCTGGTTGCTAGTGAAAATGCTTCCCGGTCCCAGGTGCTAATGTTGTCAGTTTCAAAGCAACTGAATGACACTCTCATATCGACAAGGAGTAAAGATCATGGGAATCCACAAATGTTGAAAAACAAGGATAATGATCAACCTAGTAGTTAAAAAACGACTTCAACCAAAGTTGTGCCACCCATCATTCCTGAATTAAGAATAAAACGGCCAAAGGGAGTAGTACACAAATCGACGTTTAATCCTCATGCCCGAGCAGCACAACACTATAATATAGTGGAGGATTTAGCCCAATCGCCATCCGCAATGTTGACTCTTGAGGTACTGCAAAATTGCCCCTCCCAAAAGTAGGCTTTATTATCATTAGTAGGTGGGATTGACCCAACAGATTCCAATATTGTATCTATTAATCACAAAGGATACGACCCTCAATTACCAGCTCAACTAGCTTTCCTCATTCAAGTGAAAGCCCTCAACAAAACTGTTCATAGAACAATTATTTATGAGGGGGCATCCACATGTATCATGTCGATGAGTTGCTAGAAAACTCTAGGGTCTCCATCCTTGTCGCGATCTTCCACGACGTTAAAAGCATTTGATGGACGAAGATACACCCTGTATGGAATACTAACTAACTTGCAAGTCAAACTAGTGGGTAAAATAGTAGAAATTGATGTTGAAGTCAACAACATAAACCACGATTACAACATCCTACTGGGAAGGCCCTGGATATATGCCATGACAGCCGTTGTGTCGACCTAGTTTAGGAAAATTTCATTTCCTTCCCAAGGAGGAATTACAATCATCAACCAACAAACTTTTCTCCCCAACAGTTCGCAAGTTACGGGAAGCATTCCGATGATCCATGGAAGCCCTAGCACGCTTCACAATATCGGAGTAGGCCTACTAAAAGACCCTACATTAATGGGAACTTTTACCCTACTACCTCCAACAAATTTGGTGGAAGTGGCTAATGTAGGAACCTGCAATATGATATCTTCCATTCAAAAGATGTCAGAAAACGATGTTAAAACGGATCATCTGCAAGTTTTGCCTCTAACCCCATCGGAAATATTATAGCAATCAATGTTTTCAGCATGGGAGACAAACCTGCATCAATGCTCATCAAGAATTTGGATAGATAGGTCCAAGAAATATGGCACCCCTTTAGATCCTTGGTCACAAATACACTTTAAAAACGAAGGAATCATTCAATCGATGATGATTGACGGGGCACCATGGGAAGATTACCACCATTGTTCCCATCCTCTGAACTTGAAAGAAGATAATTTCGGTAACCTATACCATCCTTCAGTGTTTGACTTTTTGGCAAATGCTGTAAATATGATGGATTTTGAGAGAAACCTATCCAATATCGAAGAGACTACTGCCATAAATATCTCAACCAAAACAGATGTTGTAGAGAATATTCATGTTGGCAAATCTTGTTGTTCTTCAGAACTGGAAATATATAGCACTCTCTTTTGCGAGTTTAGAGATGCCATTGCTTGGTCATATGATGAAATGCTAGGTATTGACTCGAGCATAGCCGAACAAGAAATTAAGATGTATCCAGATGTCAAAACGGTATGACAGCGGCTATGGCAGATGCACCCCAAGAAAGTCATTGCCATCAAGGTGGAAGCTGAAAAAATCCTCCATGCTGGTTTCATTTACCCCATTCCTCTCACCGACTGGGTATCGAATATTATTCCTATGATGAAAAAACAAGGAACGATTAGAGTGTGCGTTGATTATAGCGATGTAAATCAAGCTTGTCCGAAAGACAACTACCCTACACCCTTTATTGACCAGATAATTGATGAATGGGCCGAATTCGAAATCGTCTCATTTATGGATGGATTTTCTGGGTACAATCAAATAAATATCCACCCACAGGACCAGTCAAAGACTACATTCATTTGTCTGTGGGGCACATTCGCATATAGCAAGCTACCCTTTGGTTTGAAGAACGGAGGGGCAACTTTTCAGAGAGCAATGAACTATGCTTTCCATTTGAGAGCAATATTTCCACGTTGTCGACACTATAAGATACGACTCAATCTGCACTAATGCATGTTTTGTGTCAGTTCTAGTCGTTTACTTGGCTTCGTGGTCTCAAAGAATGGGATTCGTCTCGACCCATGCAAGGTCCAGGGAATCATCGATTTGCCTCCACCTTCAAACTTGCTTCAAATTCAGAAACTCCAAGGGAAAGAAAAATTCCTTAGGAGGTTCATTCCAAATTATGCCGATCTAGCTAAAGGTTATACTCATCTATTGAAAAATGAAGTAACCTTCTTTTGGGATCAGGTCACGCAAGCTTGCTTTGATGCTTTAAAGCAATCTCTAATACAAACATCATTAATGTATTCTCTTGATTATCAAAAAGACTTTAACCTGTATCTGGCTGCAGCAAATACGACCATAGAAAAGGTTTTAGTTCAAGAAGGCAATGGAATTGAACATCCTATATATTATTTAAGCTGAAACTTAAATGATACGGATATGAAATACTCCTATGTTGAAAAGATTGCCCTTGTAGCTTTTCAGGCGATACAGAGATTTCAACACTACGTCCTCTTTAGAAAAACTACCATTTTATCAGATTACAATCCCATAACTTATATATTGTCGCAACAATTGCTTCGTGGAAAATATTCAAAATGGATAGTAATTCTACAAGAGTTTGATTTGGAATTCAAAAAATCCAAATCAAAGAAAGCCTTGGTATTCGCGGAGTTACTATGTGATCTCCCATCGTCGTCCAATGATGCAACATTCAAAGAAGCAATCATGGATGAAAATTTGTTTCTGATATCTTGAAGCGATCTGTGGTATGGACATATAATCATCTATCTCTAGACACAAACATATAGTTCTAATACCTCACGCTCCAAAGAACGACGTATTCGATACCAAGTGAAAGACTACATGATCGTCGGTGATACCCTTTAGCAATGTGGTATCGATATAGTTCTGCAAAGGTGCCTCACCCATGAGGAGGCTGGAAAACTCCTGAATGATTTTCATTCAAGAGCATGTGGGGGACAACAATCTGGTTATGCTACGGCACAAAAATTTTTGTGAGCAGGATACTTCTGGCCAACAATGTTCAAAGATTTCATAACCGCAGTTAGAAGTTGTCATGCTTGCCAAATTCTCGATAGCAAAAGCAGAAAACCACCCACACCGCTGCAACCAATAGTAGTTGTTGGGCCATTCACCAAATGGGGCATATATTTCATGACATGTAACCCCACCTCGGTCGGGGGGCATGGGTATATCATAGTCGCAGTAGACTATTTTACCAAATGGGCCGAGGTGATGCCTACATTAAACAACAATGGCGAAACGGTTGTCCTTTTCTTTTTTAATCATGTAGTCTCTAGATTCGGTGTTCCACAGGCCATAGTCACAGATCATGGATCGCATTTTCACAATCACATGATGGTTGAGTTGGCTGCCAAATTAGGATTGTCCCACAACTTCTCTACTCCCTATTATCCGCAAGCTAACAGACAGGTTGAGGCGATCAAGAAGGTCCTAAAGCCCATGCTGCAAAGGATGATCGGATTCCACAAACGGGATTGGCACTTCATCCTGTACTCAGCCTTGTGGGCATACCAGACATCGGTAAGAAATGAAACTGGGTTCACACCTTTTCAAATTGTGTACATTATGGAAGCAATCTTACATGTTCAATGTGAAATCTCGTCCCTCAAACTCACAGTCAATGTTGAGCCTCAAACCTGCACCTTCCTATACACCCTCTTAGCCTTCTTTCTCCACTCACTCCATTCATCCAGTTGTTAAATCATTGAATTATAGCCTAAAAAGGACTGTTTATATGGTTTTCTGACTATACTGATGACTGCTGTTTGGTTTAGTTTTTTTTCATGCAGCTGCGGAAACTTGTCAGTTTCCGCAGCCAGCACAGGATTCCGCAACGATTTTGTTAAAAGCTGCGCTCCGGGCGTCCTCTCAAGAAACGAGCTACATGGGCAAGCTCCAGATGGCAGGTACATGGAACGTGTCCCTTCAAATCGGCCAAATCATCCATGAGAGGCCGCGGTCAACCAAAGTCAAAGACAAGGCCAGCCAAAGAGTTCAGCGGTGGCACGTCACTACTTTGGGCACGTGAATGATACGTAGAATAGTTCTCAGCTCACGAAGGCACCAACACACCTGGACATCGTTCCTAAAACGTGAATCTAACAGCCAACCACTCCAAAGATTTAAGAAACATGACGATAGTTACACTAGATCTTGGCTGAAGAGATCTACGTGTCTATGGCAATGGAGTCAATAGTGTAGAAGTTGTTAGTTATCTGTAGTATTTTTGCATTATAAATAACGCGTTGTTGAACGCTTTAAAGAGACTTTTGATGCATGTGAATTTTGAACTATTTATGTAATTTCATGCTGCTGGTTATCTTATCACCCCATTGTTTTATATGCTGTTGTTTTAATACATGAGAAGACTTTTCTAAATATAGCCGTGTAATTATTTGATTGGCTAAAGTGGCAGAGGGCCCCTGCACGCTGAAGCCTTGTAAAGTGTTTATTTAGTTTCATTATGTTTTTGTTTTTATCATTAGCTTGTACATAATATGTTGTTTTATCTTTCTGCTGTTCATATCTTCACCTTTGTTTTCTTAGAGCTGTAAACTGATGAGTGCTTTTCTGCAGGTTCTCTTAGGCAGCCCGGGCAATTTTTCATCTTTTTGATAACTTTTGGCATATGAAATCATCTTGTCCTTCCTACTAACTTTTATTTTCTGGAGTTTAAATTCAGCATTGTCGTTTTCAAGTTGTGATTTGCTTATTTCTTTTTCTGCTAGTTAGATATCATACTGCTCATCAATTTATGATTTCTTTCTGTGGTCAAATGACTATATCAGCAAAGAATCAGAATATTACTAACTGTAGTATGATTTAGTTTTCATATTGCTTACTCATGGTTGCTTTCGATAAAGTAGATTGTGCTGAATGGTAAAGGACTAGAAGAGTTTAAGTAGTGTGATTAGTTCTTTTATGCAACTTACATTTAGATATCATATTGCTTGACATGTTCATAATTACTTCCCCAAGGTAGATTGAGCTGAAGGGTAAAGGATTTGAAGAATTCAAGTAGTGTGATTAGTTTCTTTTATGCAATTTACTTTCTTGAACAGTTAGATATCATATTGCTTAACTTGTTTATGATTACTTCCCACCAGGTAGATTGAGCCGAAGAGCAAAGGATCTGAAAAGCTAAGGTAGTGTGAATTAGCTGCTTTGATTTAAGTTTGACTTGTTTTCCAAGTTTTTGCTTTCTTTTCATTTTCAGCAGCAAGGATATTCGGCCATTGTCATTAGTTCACTATTTGATTCATTTATTTTCTCTTAAGAATTGATTTCATTTTAGTTGTTGTAAAGCTTCCTTTTAAGAACTTTCAAGTTTAAAAACCATCACCGCTCACACTCCATACTTCAATTTCATTCTCACCATCACACATTAAGGAAAAATAAAATCCAAAAACAAACTAAAAAGCTTAAAATGACAAAAATCCCTAGGAAATGGTTATCTAGTATATATAGTACACTTCACTTAGTCAGTTTACGAACCTCAGGTTAACATTCTAGATAGCAATTTAGATCACACTAAATTGACCAAACATTTTGGCGCCGTTTTCGGGGAAGTGAAATTAGGTAGCCAATTTCTATAAAAAAAAAAAAAATATTATAAAACAAGAAAATTTCAAGGAAGGAAAATTGATAACCTCTCAAAATATGCTCTCCTCTTGCGCCTAGTGTGATCTGGAGGATCAAAAAAGAGAAAGTTATTGGTTTAATAGTTTTTTGAGTATGCTCTCTTCTTGCACCTAGAGTGACCTGGAAGATCAGAAACAGAATTATTAACCTGACTTGAAGAAAAATAAAAAATGACATGCATAGAGCAAGAGATTCTAGGGGAAGGTTTTTAGCTAGAGCCAAGAGTTCGATTTTTACAACTCCATCTACTTCAAGGAATAGACAAGAGACACCTCCATCATCTCCAACTCACACTCCTAGCCTAGGATTCCTGGAATTCAAGAGGTAGTAGCTGACTCTCCCACACCATCTATTGAATTCGAATTAGGATGAGATCCTTTCCTTCCTTCTACAGGGAGACAGATTGTAATTGAAGAAGTAGAATCACCTGAGGAAGAAGAGGGAGAAATTCCTCCTCATTCACCCTTCGTAGAGGAACCAGAGGACTCTGAAGTCTCTGAAGAAACTACCATGAAAGAAGAAGGAGCAACCAGATTTGGTAGAGTTAGAGGTAGAGGAGGAGGAGGAAATAATGAAGGAGGTAGAGGTAACATTGGAGGAAATAGGGATGGAGATTACAGATGTTGTACGTGATGGAAACACCCATGGAAAGGATCTCAATATGTTGAAAATTAAGAAGTACGCAGGAGAACAGTTCAGAAGATGCGTATCCGCAGGTACATTGTGAAGGGACCATGGCTAGACACGCAGGTCAGTCGTTCAGGAGGTACGTACCCCCAGTGCACTCACTTAAGGGCAGAGAAAAGCACACGTGGGGTTTCTTATGTTTAATATTTGGTATTTAGCCGATGGTATTTGTGTTATTATGGTTTTGTCTTGTGGTATTGATCCATGATTTTAGGAGGAGCTTGCCTATATAAAGCAAAGAATTTCCCTTGGCTAAGCATCTTTTGCAAATTGAATATCTTAAGATCTGAAATATTGGGTTATTGTTTCAAAAGCTTGATCTATATGAAAGTGAAGTGGAAAGCGAATCTGTGAAGGGTGATCTCTCGAGCGCATGATCAGATTTGTAGATCTGACAGTCTGGGTTATTCTTGAAGTCTTGAAATTATCTATACCCGCATGCACGCAAGTGCAGTGAAAGAAAAGCGCGGAGATACGCAGGCGCAGAGGTGCTGTAGCTGCGGAGGCACGCGGCGCCACAGAAGACGCAGCTGCGGAGGTACGCGGCGCCACAGAAGCCACACCTATGGAGGTGCGCGACGCCACAGAAGGCGTAGCTGCGGAGGTATGCAGTGCCACAGAAGGCGCAGTTGCGGAGGTGCGCGTCGCCACAGAAGGCGCAGCTGCGGAGGTGCGTGGTGCCACAGAAGGCGTAGCTGCGGAGGTGTGCGGCGCCACAGAAGGCACAGGTGCAGAGGTGCGTGGCGCCATAGAAGGAGCAGGTGCAGAGGTCCGTGGTGCCACAAAAGAACAATGAGTACTTGTACGTAGGCATTACATGGGTGAAGCTGCGTACTTCTCTTGAAATCAATTTAGCTGTCCATGTTTATCCTTGCTGTGTTCTAGGTGTTGAAGTGATGTCTGGTTTCTGGTATTATGATCTGATAACAATGGTCTGAGAAGTGATTGATTATGTTCTTAATGACTCATCTTTATGTGATCTGATGGACTAGATCAGATTGATGACTCTCATTGTATATGTATTGATCTGGTTGACTGGGTGATTTACTTGTACTTGATGATCATTTGATGTTTATGGATCGAGTTTGAAAATTTATGAAAAGTGGTCCTTGAAAGAAAAGAAGTAGGGGGTTGTAGCTCCCTTCCAGGAGAGACTGGAAAACAAGAGAGAGTTGTAGCTTTCTGCAGGTTGCAGCCTGCGTACTGGTAAAGTATTGCACCAGTACAAGACCATTGTAAAAGGAGTTTCTAATTTGAAAGAAGATGGAGACATATTGCAGCAAGTGGTTTTCACCCACATTGGGTTTCCACCTTATATCTGGTGTTCTTTGATGTGACTGTCTGTTTTTTCTTGTTCATGCTCATTATTTTATGGTACTGATATGAAAAAATAATTCAAAGTGTAAATAAGGAAGATTTGGTAAAAGAACTAGATAATACTAATTCACCCCCCCTCTCAGTATTATTTTCAACAATTGGTATCAGAGCCGGTCCTTCTAAAGAAGCTTGATCGCTTGAAGGAAGATCTTTCATCATGAGCAACTACGAGAGGGAAGCATCTATCAGGCCATCGATTTTTGATGGGACAAACTTCAACTATTGGAAGGTAAGAGTTACTACATATCTTCAATCTCTTGGTACAGATGTTTGGGATATCATAGAGACGGGCTACAATTTTCCTTCAGCTACTCCTACAAATGTGGCCGAAAAGAAGAAATATGAAACAAATGCTAAAGCAGTCAATACTTTGCTGGGATGCTTATCTCAAATAGAGTTCGTGAAAGTTATGCAATATAAGTCAGCAAAAGAAATATCGGACAAGATTGTCTTGAGCTACGAAGGAGATGAACAGGTAAAGCGTGCTAAACTTCAAACTCTCAGAATTCAGTATGAGAATCTCAGGATGTATAATGATGAAAGTGTGGCTAATTACTTTCTTCGGGTAGATGATATTGTTAATTGTATGAAATATTTGGGTGAAGAAATAAGAGAGGCTATTGTGGTTTAAAAGGTTCTAGGATCATTGTCCCCCAAGTTTGAATCTAAAGTGTCTGCAATTGAAGAAAAGGAAAATCTATGAATTCTTACTATGTCTCAGCTACATGGAATTCTAACTGCTTATGAAATGAGAAAGGGAGGTCCATCAGACAGAAGAGAAGCTGCTTTCAAGGCATCAGGCAAAGGAGATTATTATGAAGCAAGCCACGTACCAGAAGAAGAAGAAGAAGAATCAAATTTTGTCAGA
>APFE031656471.1:6366-20913 GCA_000404065.3 Pinus taeda
GTGAGGCAGATCCGAACCTTTACTTTATTGTGATAGGTGAGGAGCCTCTCATTTTGGTGCTGTATGTGGATGACTTGGTCATTACAGGTGTAGAGAGACTCATAGAGCACTGCAAGAGGGATCTTGCGACGAAGTTTGAGATGAACGACATTGGCTTGATGCATTACTTTTTGGGCTTGGAGGTGTGGCACGAGGAGGGGCATTTCTTCCTGGGGCAGGGGAAGTATATTGTGGACATCCTTAGCAGATTCCACATGGAGGATTGTAGACCCATGTCGACACCGATGATCACCAACTGGAAGAAGCTTCATGCTTCAGATTCCGAGTTGGTGGATCCCACATTGTACAGGCAGCTGATTGGTTCCTTGATGTATTTTGTCAACACTAGACCAGATATCTGTTTTGTAGTCAACACGATGAGTCAGATTATGTGTGAGCCTAGGAGAGTTCACTGGGTGGGTGCACAACACATTTTGCGGTACTTCAACTCATGAAATATTGCGATGCGAAAGTAATCAACGATCCTATCGCACATCGCGATCGCATATCGCTTAAGGCCAAGGTTCTTTCACTCATGAAATATTGCGATGCGAAACTAATCGGCGATCCTATCGCACATCGCAATCGCAAATCGCTTAAGGCCAAGGTTCATTCACTTGTGAAATATTGTGATGCGAAACTAATTCGCAATCGTCCATCGTTAATCAAGGCACACTTGATCCAACAGTTAGCAGCAATATCGCACAGGATCTTGCGCGACGTTTACCCGCCCTTACGGAGTCGATAAGAAATACAAGTCCTCGATCTATAAAAGTTCGGGTCTGTTTTTGGAATTAAAGTCTGATCATTTTATGACCCAATATTCGTCGGATAACAGAGGCGATCAAATACTATGACTTGCGGGTCTTCAACTAGCACACAGATTAAAAAACATATCAACCCTATTAGTTGACTGTGATGTAAGACGTTGAATATGAGATCAACGGATAAGAGTGAGTGTGGGGCTTCAACCACGATCAAGAAATCCATACACTTCCACCTTCTGCAACTTAATCTTATATGGCCAAAACAAGCCAAATCGGTCAAAAATCCCTTTACAATCATTCAGAACTTACATAAATACCATTTCATTCTAACAATCTGATCCTTAATCACTGGATCGAATTTGCCTATTCTTAACCAATATCTAATCTGGCTGATACTCTCCTTGAGAATCTCAATTGAATCTAAACTATATGAATTAATTACAAAATCACTCAATCCCTAAATCCTAGCTCAAATCCTATCTAGAAAGCTTGTAAATTGATAGCTAAAGGATCCCACTCCTTTGCTTGTAATTTTTTTTGTATTTTTGGAACAAGTTCGAAGCCTTTTATCTTCAAGCCTTATGCTCCTGCATCATAAGCAAAGGAGGAGAAGAAGATGGCTAACGAAGAAGGAATGCTAGGGTTTTGATGCTGAAACATCAAAGTTGAGGAAATTGCAAAAGGAGGTCAAAGAAAGGACTATTAGGTCACCTATAATCCCTAGAAGGAGAAGCAACCCACGCGAAGGTCAAAGGAAGCTTTGGAAGCCCTAGAATTGCTCACACGTGTGGAAGCAATAGCTATTGTAGGGGACGAAAATTTCAGCCCTGTAGTTGAGGCCCAAATTCTGTAGCTGGGGGTTGAAGTTGTGCTGCTGGAAGAGATTTGATTGGGTTTAACTTGGATAGGAGCACATTATCAAGAAGGTCTGGCTGGTCTTGGAAGGGTATTGGTCTTGGTCTAGAGGTCTTGGAATTTGTCATTTTAAGAATCTATAAGAGAAGAGATTTGTGGGTTTTCCTCTCAAGTGGAGAGGTTTTGGCCCTGGCTAGCAGCCTACATCCTATGTTCTTGTGTATTGTTGGTCTTCTTGTTTTGGTAGTTGTTTGATGATAAGAACAACATAATAATAAGAGAAGAAGCTAATAATTAAGAACAGTAAAATTACATCACAAGCAATTATCAAGTTTAAGTGAAATCATCCTAATTGCAGCCTTATAGATTTTTCTCAACATTGTATCAGAGCTAAGGTTGGCTAAGGGCATGATGAAGATCGCTACTTCCTTGAAGAAATCACTGAACCAGTGCTTTATGGTGGCAAGTCATCTCAAGCCAGGTATCAAGGCATTGTGGAATCTCCTATTATCCATAAAAAATAGTATGAGCAACACTTCTACAAAGGACAAAGGGTTGTTCTCAGCACTTATAGGTACATTTGAAGATGAGAATATTTGGGTAATCGAAAGTGGAGCATCTAGACATATCACTGGTGAGGACAAACAACTAAAGACCTTATCAAGAGGAAAATTTTCCTACTCGGTTGAACTTGGAGACAGGAAGAGCTATCCTGTAAGAGGAATTGGATCAACCTCGTTGGAGCTAGAGAATGGAGGAAACATTGATCTCAATAACATTTTGTTCGTACCAGGTTTGCAAAAGAACTTACTTTCTATTTCATGTCTAGAAAATAAGGGAGATAGAGTCACTTTTATAGATGGAAAAGTTGTGGTACGGGATAAAAACTCTAGCATTGACAATGCAAAAGTTGTTGTGGTTCATGAAGGAAGACTCTACAAGTTGTTGGCACCTCTCTCTCAAGCGTTGGTTCACATTGAAGTAAGTCCATGTGAACTTTGGCATAGAAGGTTTGGAAACCTTCACTACAAAATCTTACCAACAATAAATTCAATGGTTAATGGCATCCATGAACTTAAGGAGGATCATGAAGGAGTGTGCAGGGGATGTGCATTAGGTAAAAATGTTAAGAAACCATTTGGAAGCAGTGCTTCAAAATCAAAAGAAATGTTGGATCTTGTTCACTCTGATGTCTGTGGTCCTATGTCTACAAAGTCTCTTGGAGGTCATCCATATTATGTAACATTCATTGATGACCACTCAAGGAAAACTTGGATCTATTTCCTGAAAGCCAAAAATGAAGTATTCAACAAATTTCAAGAATTCAAAGCTGAAGTAGAGAATCTTACAGAGAGGAGAATAAAGGTACTAAGATCTGACAACGGAGGAGAATACACGTCAGAGGAACTTATAGCTTTATCTAAGGAGGCTGGAATCAAGAGGGAGTTGATGGTGCCATGTAATCTAGAGCAAAATGGAGTTGTTGAATGAAAGAATCGCTCGATTGAGGAAAGTGTCAAAGCTATGTTACATGATCAAGACTTGCCTAAATTTCTGTGGGGTGAAGCAACAAAAACTGCTATATATATTCAAAATCGAAGTCGTCACAGATCATTGGACAAAATGATTCCCGAGGAAGCATTCACTAGGAAGAAACCAAGCGTAGACCATCTACAAATATTTTGCTGTCCTGTCTATATTCACATTCCGAAAGATAAGAGAAAGAAGTTGGATCCTACAAGCATGAAGAGAATATTTGTTGGCTATAGTAACACTTCAAAGGCATATAGGATCTACATTAAGGAAGGGAAATGAATAGAGGTAAGCCGAGATGTGATTTTTGATGAAAGTATTGCATTCAAGAAATCCAAGAACCTCTCGATTGACTCTAATGATGAAGAACTTCCAATATTCGAAGAAGAATGCACTAGGGAGGAATAGGATGCAAATCATGAGGAAGAAGGTCCTAGTGAACCTATGCAACAAGTCGTCATCCCTGAGAGTAGAAAGAGACCTAATTGTTTAAAGTCTACTCTTCTAGATGAAGAGGGACATGGAGCAGCCAAGGGTACGTTTAGGGAAAGTAAGAAGCCCAAAAGATATTTAGTGTATGCAACCTATATGACAAAGTTAATCGACGCAGAGCCATCCAACTTTGAAGAGGCTGTCAAACATCAAGAATGGAAAGATGCCATGAATGAAGAATATCAATCAATAATGAAAAATGGAGTTTGGGAAATCATCCCTAGGTCTGAAGACAAATCCGTGGTAACTTCCAAGTTGCTCTACAAGATTAAACATGCAACGATGGAAGTATTGATAAATATAAGGCAAGATTTGTGGTTAGGGGTTTCTCCCAAAAAGAAGGCATCGATTATGAGGAGACATTTGCGTCAACAACTAGGTATACAACTAGTTGGTCTCTTTGGCAACATTGATGGGATGGAAAATCCGTTAAATGGATGTCAAGACAACATTCTTGAATGGTACTATTGATGAAGAAGTCTATATAGAACAACCCTTTGGATTTGAAGTGAATGATAGCAAGACTCATGTTTGTAGGTTGAAGAAGGCACTTTATGGCCTTAAGCAAGCACCAAGGGATTAATATGCAAGGATGGACACATATCTGCAAAGATTAGGCTTCTCGAAGAGTTCTGCTGATTCGAATCTCTATATCAAGGTTGTGAAGAATGAGCTTGTAATCGTTCTTCTATATGTGGATGATCTTCTCATGACAGGTGTAGAAGGTCGTATTCAAGGGTGTAAAAAGCAATTGGCAGTATAATTTGATATGAAGGATCTAGGGTTTATGCACTATTACTTGGGGTTGGAAGTTTCGCAAGGACCTGATGAGGTGGTCCCATTGAGATCTTCGTCCACTTCACATAGTATCAGTTTTTTGGAAGACCACATACTCACAAGGTTTCGAGCTCCACAAAAAATTACAACAGATAATGCGAGTGTCTTCAGTTCAATTGAATTGGTCATTCTGCTCTCAATATAACATTATATTGTCCCATTTAGCTAATTACCACCTGTAGTGGAACAGGTTAGTAGAGTCCAATGATATGAACCTATCATAATAATAAGGAAGACAATGGGCAATAACTGATAGCTATTTGAAGTATGCACTCTAGGTTGACCGTATTACTAAAAAATGTGCCACTGGTAAGAGTCCGTTTGAGCTTGTTTATGGTTTGGATGTATTCTTGCTAGTAAACTTGAGGTTGCTAGTATATAGGATGATGGAGCCGTTCACTGATATCAGAGATACGTTACATCAAGATATCAACCATTTAGTATAGTTGGATGAAGAGAGGCATGTGACATATGCCCATCTATTAGAGTGTTAGGGACATGTTAAAAAGACATTTCATAGCAAAGCTAAAGGGAAATAATTCAAAGTTGGTGATCTATTATTGTAATGGGATAAAAGAACGGAGGATGAGGAAACCATGGCAAGTTCATTAGTCTTTGGTTGGGTTCATATTGCATCAAGAATGTTAGTAGAACCAAACACTTTTCAACCAGTTGATTTGGTGGAAACATGGAAGCATTGCTCCTAAATGTGCGACAATTGAATTGCTATTTTGAGTTGAGAGAGAGAGAGAGAGAGGGACAGAGAGAGAGAGAAATTCCAATAATGGGGGTTTTGGGCATTGTTTGTTAGTTTAGGTGGACCCATTTTTCCACTTTTGTATTTCCAATCAATAGGAGTTTTGCTTCTTCAAAATTTTTAGTATGTTTTGGAAGTCTTTCTTAACATGGATCCCTTACAATGAAGCTTTTGCATTTAGTTCACTTTGAGTCTATTTGCATGAAATAAAACCTTTTAAAAGTCTAGTTGTTGTACTCTGGTCACGATGCATTGATATTTCTAGTCAAGTTTGGATGGAGGATTTTTTCGTTGTCGTTTCCCATGATTGATTGAGTCTACTAGGATGGGTAATTTGAAGAGGCTTAGGAGTTCTAATGAGTCGTCTTATGGGTTGCCTCTTCATTGAGCTTTGTTAAGTCATACTTGGTGAGGCAGTCACCTCTTATCTGTTAGAAAATCAGAAAGGCAGAAAGATTTTCTTATACTTGATAATTACTTGTGATGTTCTTGACTTATTAGATTTCTTTATATGTTCTTTCCTTTAGTTCATCAAGCAATTACCAAAGCAATAACACATAAAACAATGGACACTAGATGTAGGCTCACAACCAGGTAAAAACCCCTCTCTAGGGGAAAACCCAGCCAGTAATTCTTCCTTCAATAGCTTTTCGAAGATACTCGAAAACTCTTGACCTTGACACAAACTTTTCTCCACACCAAGTCAACCTTCCTCTTTTCTTGTAGATGATCCTACTTGACCTAGCTGCAACAACAATAGTGGCAACACTTTCTTCAACCCAACAACTTCTATCTTGCCTTGGAGACTATGATCTTCACTTTAATACTTCGATCTTCTCTTAGAAACTTTGATCTAGGCCCAATACAACTTCTAGAGGCAGCAACATCCAACAACAACAACTTCGACCTATACTTTGATCTGGCAGCAACAACATACGGCAACTGGCTACGACATCAACAAGAGAACTTCGATCTTCCAAACCAGGGCATGAGAGAGAGAGAGATAGGAGCACCAAAATTTCGGTTTTCCCTTTTTCCTTCTCTTAGACCAAACTCACACTTCCTCCTCCTCCTCCTTCTATTTCGCACTTTTCTCAGCTTCAAGAGATATCGAACTTGCTTGTGAGAGTGTGCTTCAAATGGAATTCGAATTGCTTCGCTTATAGTACTTTGGTGGGGCCGAATAGCCCTCATTGAGGCCGAATTGATCATTTTGAGGCTGACTTGGTGTGGAGACAACATAATTCATATTTGACTCAATACTTAACCTTTTGACATGATTTAAAAGCCCAAGAAGTGTCTCTTTAAAAGAACAATGACTCTATTGACTCAGAATCGATCCTAGAAGTCCTCAATGGAAACTTTGACCTAAAACATGATGACCCAAGCATGAAAGCCATGCTTTAATAAGTCATAATAATAATAAAAAAATTCTTTTCTTTATTCTTTTGACAAGTACATTACAAGATGACTCAAATACATTAAATGAAGACTGAACCTAGTTACATTTTCCAACACTCCCTCTTAACTAGGGAGGTATTCATCATATACAAGTACAAGGAAGATCTCAACTGTGTGAACCATGAAGAACTTTTAGGCACCGCTTTGCCATGGACTAGATTCTTGACCAGAGCAATCTATCCATTGGTCTCTCAAGAGTTTAGGCACCGCAATGCCATGGACTAGATTTCCTGACTAGGGCAATCTATCCAAGTGGGACTAAGATGGACTCAAGCTTTTAGCCTGTCTAGGTACCATCAGGCTTACTTGCTAACCATCAATCCAGGGATCGAGGTGTGTATTCAAAACAAAGCTCTATAATCAACAACACCTTTCCAACTTCAGATCCTAGACATCAACAGAAAGTGATGGCCAGATGTCCTCCCAGGAAATGCTTCACTCACAAAGCCTCAACACTCCTTGATCCAACAGATCAAGGATAGCCAATCTCTCCCAATCATTCTGATTGGTTACCAGGATGCTATCAAAACCTTTAAGAGATTCACCTATACAAACACAACCCCAATCAATAACATACTTTAACATGTACATAATCAAATACAAACCTTCGGGGTCTTTCAGACAACTGATGTTACTCCTCAACATAGTAGGACTATCAACTGAATCTTTGATAGAAGATTCCTCAATCATACATTTTCCTTTCCTACTTCCTATACAACAACATATCTTTCAAAAAGTATTCTCCAATTAAAACTATGCTATGCCCTCCCTCTCAACCAGGGAGCTTCCCTTTATCCAGTCTCCCTCTTAATCTCAAGGAGATCTTTCTTATTCAGGTTCCCTCTTAACCCATGGAGAGCAACTTCTTTACTTCGACATCGGATAATCTTTCGTGGCTTCCAACCATTTCATCAGAGTTATCATTGCCATCATTATTCACATCATGCTTATCAATGAACATATTCACCATATTGAAGTTTGTGTACCTACACAACTTAGATAGCAAGTACAACCAAATCTATAGAAGCATGAAGTTAGCCATATCGGAATTACGGAAGCATTTCAACCTTATAAGATACCCAAACTTAATTATAAACAAGAGACACATACTCTTCAACATTTTGCTAGGGACTTTGTCATAAACCCTAGGCTACTACATAAAAACTTTCATTACATATAGGGTTTCAATGTTTCTTTCAAAGGTATGACATACCCTACTACAACATATAGCAAACCCCATAAACAATTCAAACAAATATAGATTTACAAGGCATCTAACAACTTTCAGAACCCATATGTTAGACTTCCCACTAGGGTTTCATACAAATCCTAGATTTCATATAAGAGAATTAATCAATCAAGATTCAAAATCAATCACAACTTAGTTATCAACATGACCAACTTCCACTAGGGTTAGTTGCAAACCCTAGATTTTTCAATCAAACATTAATCACAACTAAAACTCAGTTTTGAACAATCTTATCATACATATGAGATTTTCACTTCTACTAAGGTTTAACTCCAAAACCCTAGAATTTCACAAATACTATCATCCTAGAGAACTTTGACTGGGGCTTAGTTCCAAACCCTAGGATTCATAATCACCGATAAACAAGTTAACTCATACATCTAGGACTTCATCATCATGCATAGACATTACATATCATGTGTTAGTCAAACCCCTCTTCACAAATATCAATAAGAGTTAGACATACAACAAACTAGGATTTGATTAGACAAACACACATTCGAAGGAAATCATTTCTAAGACATTATAAGGGTCTTTCTTACACATTCCACCAAACCCTAATGAGTTAGGGTTTCAATATAGGAACATAGCAAACCCAAAACTACCAAAATTTCAAAGGTTTGGGATTTTAGACTTTATCATTCAATCCTAACAAGTTAGGTTTTCTTGATCATACCAAAATCCCAAACATGACATCATCAATACAACTTTAAATAACATTTCTCAATAACCTTATGCAGTTTAGGGTTTTAGACATTTACATTAGCATACCCTTAGGTTAGGGTTCTTCAAAGAACCTGTCTAGGGTTCTATAAAATCAATTAAGAATATGAGTGGGGTAGACTCGAGTGATGAATCACCCAAAACAAGAATCAACGTGATTCAATATAGCTAGACATAACAATGTTAGTAATATATTGTCAAATGAATAAACATTTATTATAAGAAAATCAATGTTTTGTAGTTTAAGGCATACCTTTGTTTCTTGACAAACCTTATCTTGGGTGGCTTTCTTTCATACTCCTTGAGGATATAGCAGATGTTTTCCTAATCAAGACAATATAGGGAGAATGGTGATTGGTATTTAATATAATCAAAAATTAAATAAGTACATGAAACCAAAAACTGAAAGGAAATGGGATACTTATCTTTGGGAGATGTTGGGGGCTCCTTCCAAAGCTTGAGGGATACTTATAAACTTATAAAAACAAAAGAAAAATGTCTTTTCTGAAAACATGTTAAAAACTTATAAATTCTAAATCAAAAATATAAAATAAGGTATCTAAGGCTACAAGCAAAGGACTTAGTAGTGTAAGTCCCTTATTTCAGATTCTCTGGGTTTGGATTTCTTTAGGTCTTCTTCTTCAGCGACGTTGGTTTGATCTCTTTCTCTCTTCTTGTTTCTTAGATTGTCGGGACAATCAGTGCTGTAGTGACCCTTCTTATGACATTGATAGCATTCTACTTTGGACATGTCTACTTTCTTACTTGGTCCTTTCGATTTCTTTTCTTTGTATTGAGCAGTGTAGGCATTTGAAACTCCTTCAAGATTGACAACTAATGAGATCTTTAATTCTTCATGACTGCAGGCAGTCCATAGTTCTTCAAAAGTGGGAGCTTCCTTCCAACTGTTAAGTCTAGCAGCAAATGCATCCCAAGTAGGTGGCAATCCTAATAGAGCAGTGATCACGAGTTCTTTTTCTAGAACAATTTCATCAATGGCCAATAGGTCATCTCTGATTCTTGCTATTTTCATAAAGAAGGAGGCCATTATATCTTCTTTAGTCATCTTTGTGGTCGTTAGTTCATTCTTCAAGCTTGCCACTTAACCAATGTTCTTAATCGTGAATAACTTTGACAAGGCTTCATACATTTCTTGAGCATGATTGATATTGGCTATAAATGGGACAAGGTTTTCCTTTGTTCCTTCTACCATTAGAGTCATGGCTACCAATTCTAATTCTTTGAACTTTACTTTGTTAGCTTCACTGGAGTCATTTGCAGGGTTCTTTACTTTTCCTTTGATCAAGTCTAGTACTTTATTCTTTTCAAGGATGAGGTCAATCCTCTTCTTCCAAGACTTGTAGTTTGAGTCTCCTTCAAGTTTGTTCTCTCCCTTGATTGTGTTAGACATTCTCTTTGAAGATAGTAGACTTTTTTCCTTGAATAATCCCTTTGAATGATTCCTTGATCAAGTGCTTGACACTGTATTTTCCTTCTTTCTTCACCAAAGCTTTCATACCATGTTAGAAAATCAGAAAATCAGAAAGGTAGAAATAGTTTCTTATACTTGATAATTACTTGTGATGTTCTTGACTTCTTATTAGGTTTCTTTATATCTTCTTTCTTTTAGTTCATCAAGCAATTACCAAAGCAATAACACATAAAACAATGGACACTAGATGTAGGCTCACAGCCAGGGCAAAACCTCTCTCTAGGGGAAAACCCAATCAGTAATTCTTCCTTCAATAGTTCTCCGGAGATATTCCAAGACTCTTGACCTTGACACAAACTTTCCTCCACACCAAGTCAACCTTCCTCTTTTCTTGCAAATGATCCTACTTGACCTGGAACAACAACAGCAGTGGCAACACTTTCTTCGACCCAACAACTTCTATCTTGCCTTGGAGACTTCGATCTTCATTGGAATACTTTGATCTTCTCTTTTTGAAACAAATTGCTTTCTGGTTAATGCTTGGTTTGACGAGGAATGCAAAAAGGCAAGGAGAACGTGGAAAGAGTCAAACAAGGATAACATAAAGGTCAAAGCTTACAAGCAGTTATTAAGCAAGAAAAAGGCCGATTTCATGGGTTCAAGGAGGGAATAACTAATCTTCCTTGGGAAAAATAATCCCAAATTATTTTGGAAGGAGCTCCAACCGAAAAAGATACAAATTGGAAATAATATTATAGCTTCTAAATGGTTTGACTATGCAAGACAACTCTATGAGCAGGTTCCCAAAGTTGACCCTCCCCCCTTGGTCAACACTGACACTGATCTCTTCACGGTACAAGAGGTAGAGATGGATATCAAGAAGTTGGGTGTTGGAAAAGCAAAAGACTTCGCTGAACTCCAAGCAGAATATCTAAAGTGGGGCTCAAAGATTCTTGCACCTCACATTACAAAATTCTTCAACAACATCATAAAACAAGGGCTCCCCACAGATTGGACAACAAGTTTGGCAATACCTCTTTTCAAGAGCGGTGATGTCAATAATCCCTCCAATTATAGGACCATCATGATAAACCCTTTGTTTGAAAACCTATTTTGAAGCATGCTTGAAAACAAAATTAGTAAGTGGGCAGAAGAAAGAGATAAGCGTGCTAAAGGGCAAGCAGGTTTTAGACCTAAACATTCCACAGTTGATCATTGTATAACTTTAAGGCACATCATTGAAAAAGTTTGGAAGAAAAAGGAAGAAGTCTTTTGTTGCTTTGTTGATTTCAGAAAAGCGTTGGACTCGGTTCCTAGGGATAAACTTTGGCACAGAATGGAGGAACTTGGGGTTTCTAAACATTTGAGAGTAGTTGTGCATAAGCTGTATGAAGAGGTGAAAGTCAAAATTAGAACTTTGGCAGGCATTTCTGAAAGTTTTAGAAGCGATATCGGGGTCAAGCAACGTTGCCCATTGTCTCCTACCCTTTTTGGTTTATATAAGGACAAGCTTGAGAAGTGGTTAAATTCGCAAGGAGGTGATGGTATCTATTTGGGCAAGTTTGTTATAAGACTTCTTTTGTATGCAGATGACCTTATTCTGATTGCTAAATCGACTCTTGGTTTGCAAGAACACTTACTATCCCTTCAACATTTTTGTAGAAGTGTGGGGATGCAAGTCAATATCAGCAAAACGAAAGTAGTGGTGTTCTCTAAGAAAAGAAAACATAACCAACATAAGTTCTACTTTGAAGGCAACATTCTGGAAGAAGTTGCAGATTACAAATACTTCAGAATTGACTTCCACAAAAATCTAAGTTGGAATGGTTGTAGAAAGAAAAGAACTTTGGGGGGTTGGAAAGCATTTTATGCTTTTCAAAATAGGTATAGAGAGGCAGAGTTATGGGATTGGAAAACCGCTCAAAACTCTTTTTGGGTTTCTAGTGATTCTGGTGATTCTTTATGGTTGTGAACTATGGGCCAGCAGTACATACGACATGCAGTGGAGACAAATTGAGAAAATTCAGAAGCATTTGATTACAAACAAATTTAAGATTAAAAGTGCAATTCCTTATGATATCTTGTTAAGTGAAACAAGGACTGCTCCTATTGAAGCAATTGCTATGGTGCGAGTCATAAGGTATTTAAAAGAAATTGACAAATGGAAGAGGGTAGTTGGCCTGAGGTTGTCTTTAATGATAGATTGTGCAAGAGCAAAAAAACTTGGATGCAACAAAATAACAAATGGTTTAGTAAATGGGGTATTTGCTTGAACGCATGTCCCATAAACAACAAAGTGATAAAAGCTTTTGTTATGGAAAAGTTCCACAAGCGTACATGGGATAAGGAGCTAGGAAGAAAGAAAAATTACTATATTGAAGTGTTTAATCCCACTCATAGTCATCAATCAAAAGCATACATAGAGGCCAATATCTCTTGGAGAGCCAAAATTCTTATTGCTCAGTTAAGGACTACTTCTCATCAACTCCGTTGTGTAACAGGGCGCTGGAAAAGGCCAAAGGAAGTGTGGGAGGAAAGAGTATTCATTTTTTGTTCTTCCGGAAAAGTGGAAACAAAAAACATCTCATTTTAGAATGTGAGGCCTTCAAAGACAACAGGGAAAGTTATGCAGATATGCTGGCAGCTAGCTCTTGGGATAATCTATTTAGCGCGAGGTTTGTCGAGAAGCTGGGAGCATTTATTTTGAAGCTTCATAGAAAAAGGGCCGAATACATCAAGCAGATGAAGAAGAAATCTGTCCCATAGGCTATCTTTAGCCTTGTCGACGTTAAAATAATTTCTTTCTTCTTTCTTCTTAGAAACTTTGATCGAGGCCCAATACAACTTCTAGAGGCAGCGACATCCAACAACAACAAATTCGACCTATAATATGATCTAGTAGCAGCAACGTATGGCAACTGGCTACGACATCAACAAGAGAACTTCGATCTTCCAAACCAAGGCGTGAGAGAGAGAGATAACAACACCAAAATTTCGATTTTCCCTTTTTCCTTCCCTTAGACCAAACTCGCACTTCCTTCTTCTCCTTTTTCTATTTCGCACTTTTCCTAGCTTCAAGAGATATCGAACTTCCTTGTGAGAGTGTGCTTCAAATGTAATTCAAATTGCTTCATTTATAGTGCTTTAGTGAGGTCAAATAGCCCTCCTTGAGGCCGTCTTGGTGTGGAGACAACATAATTCATATTTGACTCAATACTTAACCTTTTTACATGATTCAAAAGCCTAAGAAGGGTTTCTTTAAAAGTACAATGACTCTTTTGACTCAGAATAAATCCTAGAAGTCCTCAATGGGGACTTTGACCTAAACATGATGACCCAAGCATGAAACCCATGCTTTAATAAGTCATAATAATAATAATAATAAAAATTCTTTTCTTTATTCTTTTGACAAGTACATTACAAGATGACTCAAATACATTAAATGAAGACCGAACCTAGTTACATTTTCCAACATTATCCAACATTTAGGTACATGATGCCAATTGCTTTCTGGTACTTCTTATATCTTGCTTTGTGTTAAGGGGAAGAACTACATTATTGTCTCTCTCTTAACAAATTGTTCCTCATTGACCTCAACAAATTATCAGAGGGATGATCCAAGAGCCTTAGCACGTTAGTGGCTGGTAGCTTCATTGGTAGTCATTTCATATCCAACAAGGCATATCACAATTGGGCCTTGATTTTATTATCCTTGCGATTGTTTGACTTCAAATCATTCATTCATAGGTGGTGGTATGTGTTCATACCTGAGGGCCCATTAGCTTTGTTGGTGGGTGTCAGGCCAGGCAGTAACTCCACAAAGCAAAAACTGATTCGTATATCTATTCCATCAGGTAGGTCTGTTATATACATGAGGGAGAGACTGTTCAGTTCATCTCCCGATGACTGTTCATATTTCTCATTTATTTATTTACATATATTTACTCGATCACAAGGATTAGGTGTCAACATTCCCCCCCTTAATCTGAAGGGATGTTGGTGAGTCCAAGCATCGTTCTGAATCGTTCAAGCTTTTCTCTTCCAAGCGCTTTGGTGAAGATGTCTGCAACTTGCTCATTTGTGGAACAATGGCGGAGATGGATTGTTTGGCCTCAACATGATGTCGGATCAAATGATATTTAGTATTGATATGCTTTGTACGATCATGAAACTTTGGGTTCTTGGCCAACTTTATTGCAGAGGTGTTGTCAATCATGAGTGGATTTGATTGTACTTGTTTCACCTGCAAATCTTCAAGAATTTTTCTGAGCCACACAATTTCTTTTGTTGCTTCAGCTGCTGCCACGTATTCTGCTTCTGTTGTGGAATCTGCTGGAACTGATTGTTTGCGTGATCTCCAAGAGACAGCTCCTGATGCAAGACTCATAGCATATCCTGAAGT
>APFE031656471.1:20933-34181 GCA_000404065.3 Pinus taeda
CCAATCATTTTTCCAAGAAGCAAGTGAAGCATTAAATAAATCTTCATTTACTCCAATGTTACATTGTGCCACAACATAGTGAGCGGATTTAGGTGCTTTACCTTTGTCTGTATCATCAATTTTGCCTTTCTGTTGGTTTCTTTTCTACTCAATTTTGTCCCATGGTAGCTTGCATGTAGACGCATCATGTGATCCATTTTTTTTGTAGCGTATGCAGTGCAAATCTGCCTTTTCTCCTTGAGAATGTCTGCCCCCCCTGCCTCTGAAATCTCTTCTACCTCTTGCTCTGGAAGAATCTTGAGCAAGATTATCCTCTCTTAATGCAAGAAGAGTTGTCTTCTTTTCCAAACCCTTCACTTTTTCAACAAACTTCTCCATTATAAAAATTTAAATTGAGCCCAAAAATAATTACAGTATTCGTAGCAAAATACTAACAATAATTTGCTATGACTTTCCAAAAAATGGAATCAACTGCAATCATGCAATATATGTCATGTCATCTACAAACAACATAAGCCCTAATGCCATCATTTCATACAACTTCATCCATTCAAAACTGCGATGTAGGAATGAGTCATGGCTTCTTTTGCAGTTCGACCAACAGATTGACTAAATTAAAAGCCCTTTTTTTTGTGCGATGAAGGAATGATTCATGGCTTCATTTAAAATTCGAACAACAAATTGATCAGATGAAAAGACCTTTTTGTTCGCCACATTCTAGCTCAGGCCGTCGGAAAAGGCGTAATCTAGTTAGTCAATAGAGAGAGCAGTCTTATTACTTTAGCAGCCAAAAAACTATCGTATAGCAAAATCTCGGCTTACTGTAGAATACAATCTATGTATCAAAATTGTAACAAGGAGAATTTGTTGTCTATGCTTGTAAATATACAAAAGAAACTCTCACAAAGAGTGAGAAGCAGTAAGGCCCTTGAAACAAAATACGTTTCTATTCAGCAGAGTGTATTTTGTGCTACGACTTGGCACAACTCATCCTCATAAAACAAGACTCTGTGAGAGGGCAGAGACCTTGATCCTGGGTGTGGCAAGCCGGGTTGCCAGCGTTAAAATTGTATATATGGAGCAGAGGTATGGGCAGCGTTCAAACAATACATATGGCTGCGTATGGGAGCAGAGGTATGGGCAGCGTTCAAACAATACATATGGCTGCGTATGGGACCAGTGGTTAACATCAAGCGCTATTACCTGTGATATGGTAACGGCTCCTGCACAGTCGGCTCATACAATTTTATGCAAGCAAAACGCTACCACAATTATAAAACAGAGTCTTCAAAAATATTTAATGTAGAGGCATCATACTGTCTTCAAAAAATGTTTAACGCAGAGGCATCATACTGTCAGGCCATTCTGCTACACTACCATTCTACTACGCCACCCTCCAATGTGGTATGAAGGTTGAGCATTGTGCATGGTATTGAGGTCGAGCACTGTGCCTGGTGTTGAATGACGGTGGACACCCTCCAATACTACTTCAAGCATGCTCCGCTGCGCTCAACCATTGATGGAGGGCCGACAGTCAAAGGAGAGGAGTCGCTAGCTTTCAAAAGATTCACCATCATTCAATACATTCAACCTGAGTCCCCAGATATGGAGGTCGGACGCACAGTCGAGGTATGTGTGGAATATGGGCGAAAAACGCATATGACAGTGTATGAAAGGTGGGTTAGGCTTCAGGAGAATGGTAGAGGTGTCAGTTCTGCAAAATAGGCAGAACATAGGCAGGATGGAGTTACAAGGGCAGAGAGGGAAGCCAAAAATGGAGCTGGCTCTGATACCATGTCAGGCCAGGCAGTAACTCCACAAAGCAAAAACTGATTCGTATATCTATTCCATCAGGTAGGTCTGTTATATACATGAGGGAGAGACTGTTCAGTTCATCTCTCGATGACTGTTCATATTTCTCATTTATTTATTTACATGTATTTACCCAATCACAAGGATTAGGTGTCAACAGTGGGTACCTCGCACCTAGCAAATTTCTCCACCATTGGCATTTGACTAGGTGACTTTCTCCTATGTGTCAACTTCAACATGATGGATATGTGGAAATTCGAGAATCCCACCTGAATCTACTACTGCAACAACTGATTAAAGTTGTCCTATTTGTTAATTACTGAAACAAATAATTTACTGCTTCCTACAACAAATATCAGAGCTAATACAATTGCCGGCTTCACTTAATTAATTAATTTGCCCAAAACAAGAACAAAACAATAGAGAAAGATAAATACAAGTGACACAATATTTTTTGGACAAATGTCCTCTGAAAAACCCAATGCGGGAAAACCGGTGCAACAGATCTAAGGGTTTTTATTATTATGCAGAAGTATTCTGAATACAACTCTGGATGCCCTCCCGACAATCCAGTTACAGAGAAAATCACTTGGCAAGAAAGACTGGTGAGATTACCTCACTCAACACTACTAATCCCAATTGATCCGGCAGTTGAATTGCGAGTTCCCCGGTTACTTCTGTGCTGCCCCTGCGTGGGCTCTGCATCAGCCCAACTGAGAATCGATCTGCCTTCAGGAGCCTTTTCCAGCCCTCCCGGCTCAAAAACGTCAGCTGCTTCACCAAATTTGGACCTCTGCACTGGAAGCTGCTGCGCTGCTCTGTGTGGGGCTTGCGTGAGCCCTTCCTGGCTCTGCGTCACCCTTTCTGCCCTCTGCGCTTCCTCCTCTATGTGTCTTTCTGCCTCTCTGCTGAGTATTCTTGGCTCCAGAGAAGATCCTCCAGCCAAAACTTTCTCTGCCTCTCTTTGTAACAACTCACTATCGAAATTCTCCCCGCAGTTGCTCTGCTTAAGAAAATTGAACTTTTGAAATCTCTGTATGTCTTCCAAATAACCCTCAAGCCTCCTTAAATAATCTTCTCGTTGACATTCAACGACCCAGATTAGAAGCTAATTAATGGCTAAGATCATTTCTGCTTGACCGTCGTCTTCTTCTAGAAGTTACACACACAGTTGGATTCATACCTTTTAATTATTTTATTTTCCCAAGTTTAGACTTAGGGCCCCTTTAAAAATAATTAATTATTTTAATAACACTGTTTCTGGGTGGAATTTTCCAAAACGCTTTCTAGGTTCTTTGGAATACATGTGCCCAAGCCTCCATGCAAAATTTGAGACTTAGAGCACATTCGATGCTACCAGAAATCAACACTCCCTTTTAGCGAGGAATGTGCTCTAGTAATGCAACCTGCTGAAGCATCACTCTGTTCTGTAACATTTCCCTTTGCGCTATTGGTGTCTGACATGCTGTCCACCAACCATTACGTAAATGTTGCATTTGTACTACTGCTGACCCTGCGACTGTCAACACTGCATCCGTACTGCAACTTCCTTTGAATTTTTGCGTCCGTGTTGCTGCTAGCACTTCCACTGCCAATTGCCTTTGCACTCCAAACTGCTGCTGCTACTGCATCAGCAACAGAAAAACATCCCAAATTACTGAACTAACTATGTTCAGTATGCTACCATGTGAATGCTCGAGTCTCTGTCTTACTGCTGCTAGTCTTTGCACTGACCCTCTGAATCTATTGCTCTGCTGCTGACCTCTGCTCTGTGCCATCTGCACTGCTGCCAACTCTGCTCTGCACTATTCAGTCTCTAGTGCTCCTTGCCAATGCAATTGTCTCTCTGACACTCCTCGACATTGTTGACTACTGGAGTAGCACCTGATGATTATGTGAAGACTCCATGCCCAAGGATGATCCAGAGGACACTTGTACCATCAGATGTCATCAGTCAACAGAGTTTTTTAACTCTCCGCGGGGAATTGTAATAAGTGATGCTAGTATGATGAGTTTCTTGAATTTGTAACAGGCCTAGGATGTGGGACTCGATCAGCAAACGAGTACATCTTGGAGTGTTTTTTTTATCCGGTTAATTATCCCTTCTTTTTCAGAGGCGGATAATTCTCTGGATTTTTTCACTCATTTTTACCCCAGAGCCGAGGTGACGGTTTGAAGATTGAGCCCCTGACACATCTTAGTGTCTAGGGTCGATGTATATTACCCAACTAGATCACACAAAAAGTTTCGTGGAATTTGGCTAGGTCTAAGTAGGATTTAATAGTTAAAAATTTCCGCAAAACGGGATTTTTAATTATTTTTATATAAAGGCATAAATAAGTGGCCTTAAGAGATGTCAAGGGCGTATGACCACTCGAAATTCATCCTCAGAGGCCAGCTTCTCCTAGAAGCCCACTTTGGGGGTCAAAAAAAAAACTTAAGAGTCCCTCAAAAGGCGATTTTTCAAGTGACAGTGGCAAAAATGAAGAAAAAATTCAAAAAAATGAAAAATTGGAAAAATTTATAAATTTTTCCAAAGTCAAAATAAGTCAAATTTTGACATGGAAGTCAAGTACAGGATCAAGGGTGATGTGGCAAGCAATGTGGGGCCCACCACATAAAGTTTCAACTCAAGTCAAACAAAGTAAAAAAAAAGTCAAAGTCAAAGTCAAAAGACCGTCAAAGTTCCACGTTGAGGTTCATCGTATGGCTGAAGATTCACTTTGATTTAATTTTTAATGGAAGAAATTAAAGTATAAGTTTATAAAGTAAAATGAGTGGGTACCCCACCTCAGCCAACGAAAATGGAATATGCATAACTCAGCAGTCCGTACGCATCACCTACAGCTACAATCTACGTGGGCCCAGAAATATGCTCAGCAAATTCAACGCAGCAAGCAATAAACTCCACGCTGGCAGTCAAAGTCCATACTCAGGTTAACGTGGGCAGCTTATTATACGTTGGCAACAATAGTTAACGTGGCAGTCAGCACAATAAACGTGGCACCTACAGCAGCTGGGAAATACGTGGGCAGCAGTTAAAACAGTCTACGGTCAGCAAGTTAACACGCAGCTACAGCAGTATTTAACGTGAGCCTACTCAGCATATTACTTAACATCAGTCCACGTAGGTCCCAGCATTTACATACGCATGCCAAGCATAAATACGTGGGCAGCCAAGAGAAGTTTAACAGCAGTATATACAGCAGTTTAACGTGGATATTACAGCAGTTCAAAGGCAGCCGAGATCAGCATATACGCACAGCCACATGTCCATTTTCCAACCGCAGTTAATCAGCAGTTTAGAGGTCGTTATCTTTAGCAATTAAACAGTCATAGCAGCCACTTGGAAATTCGATGAAGCATTGGGATTGTCACTTGTTACACTTGTCATTGTCTTTTGGCATTGGGATCTCCTCCCATTTCCTTATTTATATGAGCCTTGGGCTCTTATTGTAAAAGGATAGAACGAGCTATTGGGCTGGCGGAGACTCCGCCGGATTTTGTACTCAACTTTCACATAAATAAATAAAAGTCTTTGGGGTTACTAGCTTCTCTTGTGGTGCATGCTTTGGTACATGAGGTATACCTGTGTCGTTTGATATTCATTTGATTTTCATTTGCTATCTAGTTGTTTTTTTTTGTGCATTTGCTTGAAGGCACTATTGTCTAGGGAGGAGAGATTTGCAGCTATCTCAAATCTCCTCTGGGCTTGGTATATTTTGTACACTTGTTGTAGCTTGTCCATTCTCGATTGAATGACAAGTTCAACTTGGTCTCTATATGCCAAGTCTCTTTGCACTAACAATTCGTTTGCAAGTGTTTTCTGTGTTTTCAAGGGATAGGTTGCCAGCTCTATTGGAGTGTGAGGACTTCTTCGGCGGGAATAGTCACCTCCAAGATATCAAAGGTCCCGCAAGTTGTTCAAGCCAGCAACCTCATAAGACATCAAAAAGATCTATTTCAGAGGGGGTTTCCTGAGCCCTTGCTTGTTTTCTATCTTGAAAAATTATTGCAAATTGTCTTCTTTTATTTGAAAGCATTTGTCTTCATCATGAAAAATATAAAATAAAAAATTTTCCTTCAGGGTTTTAGATTAAATTTTAAATTTTGTTTTAAGTTTAATCTTTGTCTGAAAGGGTATAAAAAATTTTGTGGGAAAATTATTTTTGTTGCCAGATTCAGTTGTTTTCATGCTATACCTTTCACGCTGAGATCTGAAGTTTCAAGTCGAGATACGAATATGATATCTAGTTAATGGTTTATAACTCGTGGTGGTTTGAAGCATTCATCCTTTTTTAAATCTTCAGTTGCTGGATATCATTTGGGTCATTCAAAGAGCACTGTGATCTAGCTGATGACAAATGATTGTTGTTCACGTTTCATTTTTCTATAATCATCTAACAAGCAATCGATTTAATAACAATCTCTTAAGGCACTGGTCTGCTAAAATCAAATTCATCTAGTGCTTATCTTATCGTGTCTCGTGTCTCCCAACCAACTGTTTGCCAGTTGGTCTTCATTATCTCATAGGGACCACCCCCCTTAGCCGCGGGAGACAGGCTTAAACGGAGGGATCGGGGATCAGAGTGACAACCCCCGGTCTGAGCGTTGTCGTGCCCATCTGCGCGACAACAGACATCATCCGACACTAGTCCATCTTGCTACTTCTGATCTGGGCTCCTCAAGGATCCTGCCCATCTGTAGCTCTTTCGAACTACAACTCTAAATCAGCCCAGGGAGGTATTTTGGCTGTCATGGCAAACTACTCCTCCTCAATCTTTGCAGGCGCAACCTTCAGATCACGCTTCTCATCTGTGTCCTTCTTCCTGAGAGGACACTGTGTAGCGTAGTGACCCATCTCACCACACTTGAAGTACTTTATCTTCGAGACGTCCTTCCACCTCTGTTGCTCCTGCTGCCCCTTAGATGCAAGGGCTGCATTCTGCTCCTCCTCCTTGGGCTTCGACCAACCGCTATTGCTTCCGTCAAGTTTACACTCGACCAAGTTTCTCCTGAGCTCCTCTTGCTTGAGAGCTACCGACATCTCATCCCAATTCGGCAAAGTCACTGTTGTCGCTCCCAGAGACAGCCTTGGATTGCTTACAAGACCAGTGCCTGGGCACATCTAGATTTTGTGTGTCTCAAATGATTCTTTGGAAAATGGAGACATCACATATATTCTATATATATATATTAAAAGGAATGGGTTGGTTCATTCATTCAAAGGTATAAGTCATGTATTTCTGGTACTTCTTCACATATGCAGTTCACATAAATATGTGCATAAAATAGTGGAGGCCGAGTAGTTCAAGGACTTACAGTTTAATAAGCTTTTGTAGAGCAATGAGAGAGGATAAGAAGAAAGAGCAACTCATCACATAGAGCTTAAAGCATCAAGAATTCTACATTTAACACATAGAGCTTGAAGCATTAAGAATTTCTACACTTATTTGAGTTACGGGTAGATATAATGGACCAAAGAGAGACTAAATGCTATGATTCATGTAGTGCAATTTTAAAGATATAATCTCAATAATCAATATAGGCACATGCATTAATAAGTCAATACAAATGAATCTGTGAGGAAGTATGAAATATTTCTAATAGCTATGACTGCGTGAATTCAGAGAAGAAACATGAACATAATAGGTTTTAACATAGGGATAACATACTGTAATACTCGAAGGGGGAATCACCACCATTTACTTGATATTCTGAAAGATCTGTATTATAAAGACATACAGTCTGAGAATAACATGTAGCTTTTTCTTTAGGATTTCTGAACCTTTGTAAAAGTGTCGCTTCCCTTATTTATCTGGAGAGGCAAGTGTTTGAACTTGCATTACAACAAAATATCTTCGGCCGAGTCTCTGCTATCAGGTCGACTAGCTGTCTCGGCCAGGGATGGCTCCGTGCCCCAAAAACATTACAAAATATTAATTGACTCATTTAGTGGTGACACGTTACAGGGTAATAAAACAAGTCAACATTCATATAAGAATGCTAACAAAATATCTTCATGCCCATCCTTGTTATCACCTTTGCTTCAGGTTGTAGCTTGCCCATGGTCTGGACACCTGTGTCGCTCAGTTGATTCTCGTTGCTTCTGCCTTTACTGCTTGGATCATTCATACTTTAAAGCTGGGAGTGGGCAACTATCAGTTTCATGCCGAAATACAGGAGCAGAGGACCCCTGGGCGATACTTCGTCTTCCCTTTGTATGGGACACCGTGCTAGATAATCAAGTCCTCCTAACCTACTAAGTCCTTGCTTATTTCTGTAAGCGTCGACCTTGGTTCCGTGTCACAAAGGGCCTTTCTGGATCAGCCCATGCCAAGTTTGAATGCTTCATCTCCCTTATTAAAAGCCACAGCTGTCGACCCACTGCGCCTTTAAAGTTCTGCAATACCTGGTCGCGGGTTCTCACATCAGGATTTTTTACTGAAAATCCTTTACAGGATGGGGCCTCCAGATCCACTTTAGCCCCTTTTACTTCATGCGACTTGGGGCTATGACCAGGTGCTTAGTCCTCGAGCGCTAGGGTCATTGGACTTCTCGCCAGGGTTCTTTTTCCTTTGTTACTTGGAATACCGCATGTCGACGATTTATAACGCTTTGCCTTTGGTATCTCTCCTTGACACTTGCGATCGCCGATCTACGGGATTGGGCCCACCCAGGATATCACAATCGCAATACAAGAGAGAGAGTCTTTTTACCTCCTTTCATAGTGCTGGCCGATTGTCCAGACGTGAAACTTTCACAAGGTATGACACATAAAATATCGCATGCGAGAGGGTCGTTCACATATCACAATCGCAAGTCGGAAGGGACTTCAGCGGAGGAGAGACTTTGCTTTGTGCGATCGTTGATTGCTGATTTGCAATGGGTGATGTCATCACTGCCACGTGTCACTTTGTGAGAGGTGACACGCGTCACCCAAAAATACCACCATCGGATCCCTGAAAATGCCAGATCAGCATGCCACGTGTCCTTTGTACCGCCATGTCATGATGGCGTCAGTTGCCATGTGGATTCATAGGGACCAATGGTATTCTGCCACTTGGCCCCCTGGTAGAGAGAGAAAAGGGCCCACCTGACCTTGTTTTTTCGTTGCAATCCTTTGTTAAATGGTCTTCGTCTCCTCCCGGTGCTTTACACTATATCGAGACTTCTCCGCTTCGCAGTCTTTTTAATCCCAGTCCCGTCCATAATTGCCTATCGCCAATATTGCGGGACCTCTGATGTTGCGGGAAATCCGATATGCGGGACCTCCGCACCGTCGATAAGCCGATAGACTGTGCCCGGGGTCGTCCGATTGCTGATAAGCTGATGTGCCATGCCTTGGGACCCGCCAATTTGTGATTTGCAAGATTGACAATTGGCTAATCGCAGATTTCGTTGCCTTCCCCTACTGCTGTTTCGGAAAAGCCCCGATTGCGATTTGCGATGAGCTTGACCCTTAGTCATTTTTCCTTTGTGTTCTGGCTTTGAAAGGGTATCTTCAATCTGCTCTAGTTTCTGGTTTAGGAGCCTATTTTTGGACTTCCACCTACTGTTGGAAAGCTTATTCCGAACACTATCCCATGGAGAGGGTCTGATTTAGCTTTGAGAGCTTCTGTGGCTTGGAAGATGGATGCAAACCTCTATGTTCTTTGGTACTCTTTGTACAATTGGAACTCTGTTTTAAGATGGTGACAACAGTCGCACTGTCGCCCTGCCCAGGATACTTTGGACAAAGGCTTGCCACTCATCTTAGACATAATTGAGGGCCAGTCTAACGAACTCTGAGTCTTGAGGTGTAGACCCCACAACATATAACTCATCATGGGTCTCCTGAAGCTTCGTGAGGAATGGATCCACACACTCCCCCTTATGCATCTGAGCAAATCTCAGTTTCTGCTCAAGGTGCATCTTTTGCTGCTCGGAAGATCCATGATACAACATAGACAATGCATCCCGCATCTCCTTAGCAGTCCCTCTGCTAGTGGTGTGATAGATAACATGATCCTTCACTCCGTCGAGGATCATTCTTTTTGCCTTCACCATTTCGGCCTTGTATTTCTTCAACGGATCTGCATCTGCAGGTACAACCACCACACTGTTGACATATGTCTTGAGAGCATGCTTATCTAGAAAGAATGACATTCTAGCCTTCCAGATGACATAGTTGGATGCTCGTCCAACCTATCCTGATCTCTCAAGCCACTGGTCTCCATTTTTGCCGCGAGAACTGTCGAATGACCTCCTCTGCGCAACACTAGACTGGCCTACGTACTCCCTGCTAGAGATTGTAGATTTTCCCCTCTCCACTTCTGTTCAGCAAGTGAGAATTCAGACTCCTTGGCTGGAAGTCCTCCGAGGAAGAAATTCCCTCAACTGTGCTTCTTCCTTCTGTTTTGACGTCTTTGTGCCCAACAAAATAGCTTGCAGAAAAGACTGCGTCCCACCAGCTTCTCACGCTAAGGCTTCAACGCTACTCCCTCTGCCACAACAATATCTCGATCTGGTAGCCCTTCTCTCTGTCGACTCACTCAGAGAGAGATTGCCTCCAAATTTTGCCCTCCTGGCTTGGACTGCGCAAACCCCTTTGGGGATTCGAACTGCTGCCTCCTGCAGCTTTTTCGACCTCCCTTTTCTGCTCAAGGTTGGGTTCTCTAGCACTGTTCTTCTTGCTTCACCTGCACTAGCTCTGATACCATGTGAAAATTCGAGAATCCCACCCAAACCTACTACTGCAACCACTGATTAAACTTCTCCTGTTTGTTAATTACTAAAACAAATTATTTACTGCTTCCTACAACAAATATCGAAGTTAATACAACTGCAACCTTCACTTAATTAATGAATTTGCCCAAAACAAGAACATAACAATAGAGAAAGATACACACAAGTGACAATATTTTTTGGACAAATGTCCCCGGAAAAACCCAATGCGGGAAAACCGATGCAATAGATCTGAGGGTTTTATTATTATGTAGAAGTATTCTAAATACAACTCTAGATGCCCTCCCGACAATCCAGTTAAAGAGAAAATCACTTGGCAAGAAAGACTGATGAGATTACCTCACTCAACACTAGTGATCCTGGCTGATCCGACAACTAAACTGCGAGTTCCTCGGCTACTTCTGCGCTGCCCCTGTGTGGGCCCTATGTCAGCCTCTAGGTCAATGCGTGGGCCCTGCGTCAGCCTCTAAGTCATTGCGTTAGCCCAACTGAGAATCTATTTGCCTTCATGAGCCTTTTCTAGCCCTCCTGACTCAAAATTGTTAGCTCCTTCAACACCTCTGCGTTGGAAGCTGCTGCAATGCTTTGCGTGGGGCTTGCGTGAGCCCTTCCTGGCTCTGCGTCACCCTCTCTGCCCTCTACACTGCCTCCTCTGTGTGTCTTTCTGCCTCTCCGCTAAGTATTCTTGGCTTCGAAGAAGATCCTTTAGCCAAAACTCTCTCTGCCCCTCTCTGCAACAACTCACTATCAAACATCTCCCTACAGTTTCTCTGCTTCAGAAAATCAAACTTCTGAACTCTCTGTATGTCTTCCAAATGACCCTCAAGCCTCCTTAAATAATCTTCTCGTTGACATTCAACGGCCCAGATTAGAAGCTAATCAATGGCTAAGATAATTTCTGCTTGATCCTCATATTTTTTTAGAAGTTACACCCACAATTAGATTAATACCCTTTAATTATTTTATTTTCCTAAGTTTAGACTTAGGTTCCTTTTAAAAATAATAAATTTTAATAACACTGTTTCTTAGTGGAATTTCCCAAAATGCTTTCTAGGTTTTTTGGAATACATGTGCCCAAGCCTCCTTACAAAATTTGAGACAGAGCACATTTGATGCTACCAGAAATCAACAGGATGGGATCTAGGTAGCAATCTTTTCTTCAAGCATGCATGGGTAAGACCTCCGTTCAGCCGATCTGCAGGCATCATACAATACTTTGACTCCATTTGCCTAATTGGCAAGCATTGATTTATTTACAGATTTTTCTATAGTTTTAGTCCTATGGAAGTTTATGATTAGAGCTGTTAAGGTTTTCAGTGACTTCAATGAGACACCATCCCCTTGGGTTGCCATTGTTAACCCCTAGGTCTACTTCCTATAAAATCTAGAGGGTTAATGGTTAGCTTGTATCATCTCGTTGGTGACTAGCGATGGATTTCAGACATTAGTATATGAGACAAGGGTTGTTTGCATTACGAAGTTCCAAGCACAAGGTCATCTGATTGATCCTATCCTTTTCTAGAGACATGTTACACAAATACAGAGATTTGTTTCAGCAGTATGATGCATAGGTACTCGCCTATCAGTTATGAATGCACCTTTGGATTCCCCTAAAAAATTGGGTCTGATGAGTATAATATCGGGGGTATTTAGAGAATTTCTATTTTTAGCAGTTGCCAGAGATGAGTGACATATGGCAGCCTTTCTTGGTGATACATGGCCACTTCAGGTAATGACATTTGGCATCTTGAGGTGAGCACAAGTGTTAATGTGATTGGGACACATGCATGAAGTTAAATTGAGATAACTAGAGCACATGCATCAGTTGGAAGGCGAGGTAAATGTTGGTGATATTCTTGGCGAAGATTCTCTTAGTTAACTGGGTAGCATGCCAAGTTAACTGAAGCATGCACACTTAAGTCACCCTCCTTTTTTGTTAACTCGTCTTTCCTTTCTCATGCGAGTTTCTTTCTCTCATAGCTGACCTTATCACTCCACTTCTCGCCACCTCACTCATGATAACTATTCCTTAACTAGTTCAACCTCACTTCTCCTTTGAGTTCGACGTCCACTCATTTCTCCAAACTACCACTCTCTCCGATTCACTCTACTTCACTACCAACTTTCTTCTAGAACTTGCATGAGGATAACTCTAGCTTGCCTAGATTGTATCACCAAGGCAATGATAAAAGGGAGGAAAGATTTCATTCCAAAGGGTGCGATTTTCCTAGCAGAGTAGCAGCACATTACAACATTTCTCTCTCTCTCTCTCTCTCTCTCTCTCATTCTAATAGGTTTTCTCATCCAACTAGGATTTGTCAGCAGATTCATCTTGTGTTTTGTCTATGTAGTGCAACCAACTCTTTGATTAACACAGAATATCTTATGCTTGATTTTCAGTTTTTCTATCTTGTTATTCTTTGGTGTTTTAATTGCAGATCTGAAAACGCTGTTCTCTGCACTGTGTTTTGATTCTTTAATCACTTTTATTCACTTTCTTTCTCAGTGTTCACTCATTCTTATCAGCTGTTTCTTTAAAGGAAAATTCTGCCAGTAATTTCATCCACTGTTTTAAAAAACGGCCGAGTCAACATTAACTCGGCCGGGTTGATCCGGGTCATTAGCCTCCACAATGAAACGGTGGGTGAATCGGTTCGGACGGCCGAGTCAGCCATGACTCGGCCGAGTCATTGAATGACTCGGCCGAGT